>CP139509.1:269042875-269342943 GCA_021014915.2 Artemisia tridentata subsp. tridentata | reverse complement strand
TGTAGTATCGTGTTCTTGATCATTTTTATTGTACGTGAAACGTAGTTCACTCAAGGCTAGCAGCTATAGGGTTTCTGAGTGCTAGTGTGGATACTAGCTGGACTGATCTCGTTTGTAGATCAGAGTTTGTCAACTGGTGTTCCTAAGCTTGTTGGTGAGGCGTGAAAGCAAGGAGAAAAGAAAGAGATCAATGTTCGTGTTTTTTGCAGGTCGCATAAGTATGTACTTGTTGTTTAATGATTAATTAAGTATGGTTGTATATGGTTCTATAGGAGTTTTGAAAACATCTATTGTAAAGTATGAGTTTTTAAATTAGTCTTCCACTGCATCATCTATCTCATATATCTGCTAAAGTCGTTAATAAGTCAAGCATAAAAAATTTAAAAATACACCACTATGTTTCCCATCGTTTTTCATCAGTGGTGTTAGAGCCGCTTATACACCTTTAATTTTCATTCGTATATCAGATATGTGTTTTAAGTGTTTTCATGAAAGCCTGGATGAAACCTTAAAAATTATGTGGGTTGCTTTTGACCTATTAGATTTTATTGTTTGTTTAAAAGAGTTTAGATTTGACTAAAACACGTTTTTCTATTATTGTTTTGTTGTTGTTGTTTATTATGGTTAAGTTATCTATTTTTCTTATTTAATTTATTTGATAAATTGTAATATAAATTCACTACTAGAAAAAGGGCTATCATTTTTTTTTTCATTTTTTCTGTTTTTTAAAACCTGATTATATACATAATTACTGACAATAAACCTGATAATTGTACAAAATTAACGCATTTCATATATATCAAAACCATGCATTACCAATTCATTACATAACAATTCATGTCAAAATATATACCGATAATTAGTTACAGTTACTACAATGTACGATTTCTACCTAAAAATGAAATTCGACACATAAATTGCCCATTCTTCTCGAATATCGTCGAAATCCGCATCCGTGTACTCATTGCTATCACCACCAATCTAGTCAAATAAAACAACATTTTAGGAACAGTTAATTACTACTTAAACTACTTAAAACAGTTAACTACTTACATTGTCATTTTTGAGAGCCCGAACTCCATGTTTAACTACTTCCTTCATAAACTTCAACATGAAGTACCCACATTCAGCAGCAACAAAAAACAATCAGCAGCATAAATTCAGAAGGATGACTGAAACACAGATGATCCAAATTGCAGAATATGAGAAGCTAAACAGACCTAAAGATAGTATAAGTAGACCAAAAATGATTAGCACACTCACTTCAGTAACTCAACAAGTCTAGGGCATACATTCGCTTCAATTACAGCCTGGATTTTATCATTTGTGCCATCTGAAAGATACGAGAGTGCCCAGCAAGCATCGGTCAACACTTCTTCATCGTTTAAATGAATAAGTTGTTGTAGAGCCGGCAGTGAAGGTCTTGTCTAACAAAAGACATAGCGAAAATAGATACGATCAATCAATATGCAGATGACATAAACAAAGGAAGAAATACATATCGATAGTGACAATAGGACTCCTTAACAAGCCACAGTATTCAAACACCAACCTGATCAAATGAAGGTTGGGGTTTGCCTCTACAAAAGTTGGAAAGTTTCCATGTGGCGTTTCGCAACATAGACAACTTTGCGTGCTCATTCAACTGGGCTAGTAAAGGGATCAAAGCACCTTGCCCAAGTATAAGATCACGGCACTTAGGTGAATCACCAGCAACATTCCCTAATGCCCATACAGCCTACACGCAAAAAAGGGAACTGATATTAAACTCATTTCAAGTTAAAACTACTTAAATGAACATTAAGATAATGCTTAACAGACAATTCACAAACTAAAGAAAAAGCATACAGAATGTGAAAATAACTAACCTGCTCCCGAACATCATCACTAGGAGATGCAAGAAGTTTCACAAAGATTGGAACAACATTATGTTCAATCACCACTTTTGTGTGGTCAGATGTACCCGAAGCAATACTAGTCAAAGCCCAAGCAGCCTCAAACTACAGCATAAAGAAAATATACATATATTAGTACATGAAAAGAAGAGGATACCTGGGGCACCATCGTGAATTGAGGATTGTTCCTACGTACAGAATTAATAGAATTGATCAGACCGATTTTATAGCAATACAAACTTAGGCTTCCAAGTTTCAGGTATGGTTTTTGGCAGAATCATAAGCTATAACAACGTCACACAAGTACAAGAAACGTAAATTACAACTTCATCAATCACAAGGATTAAAATCAAAATTGCCGTTCTATCTCTTTAGAATGAAAAAAAAGAAAAAAAAACAGCAACAAGTGGGCATATGCAATGGCCAAAATAACTAGGAAAAGTGATAATCAAAATCCTAATTCTATAGTCAAAATTGCCGTTCTATATTTTGGGTCACGGCTGAAACCACTTGACCTAATTACCACGAACCTTGGCCGTGACTCATCGAGCCAAAGGCTCTCGGCCAAACAACAACAATACCAAGTCCACACACTTCAACACAACAAGACCATCAAGGCTATGCCGTGAGTCACGGCTCGAGCCAAAGTTTACCACCACAATCATAACCTCATCCAAAATCCAAACCAAACACCAACCAATCTAACCTAAATACAACAATAATTCAACAAATATTCTAACACAAACAAACAATTCAACAATTACAACAAATCAAATTAAATATAACAAAACCAACACTGCCTAAACCTAATCCACACGATTTATTTAATAAAAACAATTAGGGTTTCGAATAAAATGGTGAAAAAGAGCGCGTGGGTTACCGAATCGAAGAGAGGAGGTGGCGAGGAAGGCACGGTGTGGTGGCGGTGGCTGACTGTTGCGGCGGTGGTGGTGCTGGTTGCCGGAAGGATGCTCGACATAAGCACTCATTTCCTTTTTATAAGATCATGTTGTAGATCGCCTTCCTCATTTTGTTCAGTACCAACGGCGTGGTGGTGGTGATTGTTCAGTACTCATTTTGTTGGAAGTGAGAGTGGGAGTGAGAGTTGAGAGTGAGGGTGAAAGTGAAAGTGGAGAGTGAGAGTCGGTTTGTGGAAGTTAGGTGGGTTATAACTTTATATAGGTAGGTTAAATTTTAACTAATTATGACCCATATGTTATGACGCTTCTGAAAAAGAGTCATCCCCAATAGAAAATTTACTCGAAATGACTCTTATTTTATGACTTTGCTCTTTGCGCGTCATCTTGTAGCGTGGGTCATAAAAAGCGGGTCAATGATAGCCCTTTTTCTAGTAGTGATTGGTTGTTTGCTTAAGTTGATAGATCTGCTTATATGATGCATAATGATAGTAATTGTGATAGATTATAATGATCTGTGATTAGTTGATTAAATTAAAGTTGTTAATTTGTTATATGATGATCTGATGCATGTTGTCATATTTTTGGTAACTAATCAATCCCAGAAAACATGTCTAACACTTATTCAATCCAAACTAGGACATGTGAAAATTGGAAGGCACATAAGAAGACACGAACATTGTCGTCAAGAGAAACGGGCATGCGAATTTCAAACGTTTGAAATGATTACTCACGACAACCTAGGAGGAAAGAGAAGATTGACAGCTAAAAAACAGTCAAATCAAAAGTCCAAGCCATGCCAACATTAAATGGCTATCAGGCCTGGAAAGACAATGATTGATCATCATTTAATGCCTTTGATGTCTGGGGAATATTAAGCAAATAACGACACTGTACATAACAGAGTGCGTTCCCCAAGTCAATCACTACTCAATGTACCCTGGGAAACATCCCATCACTTGAAAAAGACAAAAAGCATTAAGGATGTCCAAGTGCTTTGTCTATAAATACCCCTACTTGTCTTGGGCATTTCTCACCCCTTGTCATTCATTCTTTCCTCTTCACTTCTTTTCTCTCTACCCTCTAAGTCTATCTTGTGTAATTAATTTTTCTCATCTTTTATCATTTGTGAAAGAACACATCTCCACAAGGGAAGATTCACAAGAACCTAATGCACTCTTGTGAATTGTGTCGATGGTCTTCTTTTCTATACCATTTTTATTAGAATCGAGTCTCTAGTTTAGGTTAGGACTTGATTTGAACAATCAACTTATTATCATTCGATTTGGTTGTAAGGAAAGTCTTGTGTCTTGGTGACCAAGCCTAGATTGGTGGAGATCCAGTTGGGGTTTGATACTTTCGGAGGAAGTTCTTTGTGGTCTTAGTGGTCTTTGTGGTTAAGTCGAATCGCGAGATTCTTTGGGGTGATTTCCGAGGGTGAAATACCGTTGGGAGTAACTCTTCTTAGTGAGCGCCGATCTTCGTGCATATCGGTGGAGTGAAGTTGTAACGGTTTGTAGTCCACCGAAAGGATTATACTTAGTAATAGTATCGGTGTCGTGGATTCGCAACTGAACGTACGGATGGTATAAAGTATAAACCCACAATTCCGAACCAGTTCGTGTTGTCTCTTTACTTGTTTTATATATTTTGGTTGTGTTTGTGGTTGTGATGATTGTTGTATAATCACTTAGTGATATTTGAGGTTTGAAGTCAATAAACTTTGAAGAAGCCAAAAAGACCGTATCCACCCCTTTACGGTTCTACAAAGCCATTTTTAATTAAGAAAGGTTTCAGCGACGACAATGCCGTCGCTAAAAGATTAACCACCACAATTAAACTCCTAATTGTGATAATTAGCCGAATTATTTATTGAAAAGGCTTTTAGCGGCATGTCGTCGCTAAAATGTACGCGGGAAACATAATTGTTTTTGGCGGTTGGATATAGGGGGAAACGAATTGTTTGGGCTTTTAACGACGACACCGTTCTTGTTAAAGTGCCATCTAAAGTTAAAGCCAAAGAAACTCAAATTCTTGTCGTGAGCGGCCTTTAGCGACGAAAACTACTTTTTCTTCTGGTGAGTTAAAATCAACTTAACGAATAAAAAAAAACACATGATGCAAAACATTAGCCGTCTGATAATGTTGATATTCAAACGTAGTCCTAGGAACAAGACCCAATCAAATGTTAGCTATGAGGCGTATTAGTTAATTAAGGAGTGCATGTACATAAGAAAACTTAAAACCAATGTCGACTGTTACAATGAATCAATGTTGACGTCATTTTAATGTTTTTAAATTCCCACTCTCTCTACTTCATCTCCTTTTATCTCCTTAACTTCATTAGCTCTCTTCTCTATCTTTCCAACATTCCCTCTTCTAATTGCCAAGCTAAAAGAAGTAACTAAATTCTCCTATCTCAATACATGCACACACTTATGCATGAACAATATTATTTGATGCTAACAAATCTTATGTTGTATTTAAGGTCATGTGGCCAAGATTGGTAGCCAGTAAGATACTAAGCAAAACGTTGAGCGGTAATAATTTAGTGACCGATTTTCCCATGAGCCGGGAACCTTTTCTTCTGCGAACGACATCTGACCTTGGATCAGTCATTCCTGTTATCTTGCCGGAAAATCAGACTACACAAAACTGCAAGTATGGCTAATTTTACTTTTCTTCATTGCTTTATATATACACAATCTTCTTACAGATATTAACAAAATCTTTATTTTTTCTTTTGTCAATTTGAAGTATATTCGTTGGTACGTGGAATGTCGGAGGTGTAACTCCCACCGATGACTTGAATATCGACGATTTATTGGATACACAAGACACCTATTGTGATATATATGTTATTGGGCAAGTTTTTTTTTTTTTTTTATTTTATATTCGGGCACAATTTCAACTTTTTCTTCAAGCTCTTTGCCATAATTGATCATATTATTCTTGTTGTTTAAGGTTTCAAGAAGTTGTTCCTCTAAAAGCTTCAAATGTTCTTGGATTAAAGAAGAAGAAAATTTCAAGGAAATGGAACACCATGATCAAAAAGACCCTAAACAAGAAATCAAGAATAAGCCAATTGAGTTCCAAATCAAATACCGAAAGGAGCAATTTGCATCATGATTTCCACTGTCTCAAAAGTAAACGAATGGTTGGTTTGCTGATATCAGTATGGGTTCGTAGCAATCTTCATCAACTTGTACGAAACCTTGACGTCTCATGCGTAGGTTGTGGCATCATGGGTTGCTTAGGAAACAAGGTATCTTTTGATAATTAAGAAAAAAGTAAAAATTACGTTAGTAAGTTAATAACCGTCTTTTTCTGTTTACTGTTCTTCGAAAGTTTATATTTCATGCACGTAAACTTAGTGTTTTTAATATTTTAAGGTTTTTTCCCTCATGTATCGCAGGGTTCAGTATCAATTCGTTTCATGTTACACGACACGAGCTTTTGCTTTGTATGTAGTCATCTAGCATCGGGTGGGGCAGAAGGTGATGAACGAAACAGAAACTCGAATGCTGTTGATATATTTTCACGTACAAGTTTCCCGACCAGCAAAGGGTCTTCACTTCAGCTTCCTAAAAGGATTCTAGACCACGAGTACGTATAAGTTTTCATATACTAATCTAAAAATCTTATATGCATATTTATCGTTCGTTTGAAAAACATTCATCATGCATGCATACGTGATCGTTTCCACCATGAATGGAATGGAAGTAGCAGGTCTTTAATATATGGATTGCTAAGTGCTAACCATAATGGAGCACAACGGTCCAACCATTTATTCTTTACATATATAATTAAATAATCAATCCCGCTATTATTAGATTTATAAAAGTAAGAACACGACATAGCCGTGTATTTATTATTGTTTGATAGTTTGATGTTTTTGATCTGTCGACGTTATTGATTAAAGTTGGCAAATGATATAACTATATCAATGAATTAGTTTTATAATCACCTTTTTCAATGATAATAAAATAGTATAGAAGTAAACCAATGGCTTTTAAGGTTTTTGTCAATTATATAATACGGAGTAACTTATTTTTTAGTTACAATTATTGGTGTTGATTGAGCTGCTATGAATCCATGATCGTGACTTATTTGGCTGGTTAATATAATTAATTAGTCACCTGCCTTGAAGTTCACGATATATGGTATAAATAGACACTAGTAATTAAATCATATAAAAGTATAAAAAATATATATTCAAGTTTTTTGAAACTCTTACATTTGTTTCATCCTTGAGCATACAAATTCACTTAATACTTTTTGTTTTTGATACAATATGGCCTTATGGCATGTGTTTTGATAATTTTAGAGAAAAATTAGCGATAAAGTATGTGCTTAGATCCTCATGGCAGAAATATGTGGATAATTTCCTAACGGTCAAAATGATGATCAAATTGGTTGAATACTTTCAAGTATTTGTGATGATCAAACTGCATTTTCGTCTACACTGAAATATGCTTTAACATGTAATATTTTCTTTAAGCTTTATGTTAGAGTACCTTTTAGTAAAATCAAAATTCGTTAATCATGTAGTACCATTATAAAGTTACACAATCCCTAAATAGAATTTTCTAATTATATTACACAAGAATAGGTCATGTACATATATCTCTGCTTACAAAATATCTTGGAAAATATCTTTATTTTTCGACATATAATATCATCTTTAAGTCAATATTTTTATGTTAAACTTACAAATATCTTTTAATTAAATTACATCTTTTAATACCAAGTTTTTTTTTTTTTTGGAACAAATTTTTTTAATACCAAGTTTTTTTTTTGTTTGGAACAAATTTTTAATACCAAGTTACTTGGCGAAAAGTCAAGACTATGAGTTTTTATTATTTATATTAACTTTAAATGAAAAGACCTATGGTCGGTTGTCCTCAGCCTAATATTGCTTATATTAGATTAAAATTCAATGTGTTAATAATAAGGTTAAACATATTAAATTACGAGTACTTTTAAAATAGAAGTAATTTTTGAATGTGATTCATATGTTTACTGGTTAACAAAACTAGCTGAGTATCTATTTATAGCAACGTGATTTTATAACGACAAATAGCTATAGTTGTGATATTGTAGTTAAGTGTTTTATGTAACGTTTATATATATAACGTAATATAATCAAAATGTAATTGAAAAGGTTGTAACGTGCGATAATTTAACTCAAAGAACAATTCTTAAAATATACCGATAATTAATAAAAACATTTAATTACATCAATTTTAAAATATGGTGTCATATATATACGAGTGTGTGCATGAATTTTTGGAAATTATTAATGTTGGATTTAACTTTAAAAAAAAAGGTCTTCTCCTTTTTTAGACATCGTTTAAAAAAAGTTGTCAAAAGTTGTCATGCAGATTTTTTTAATTTTTGAGAAAAACATTTTTAAGACAATTATTTCACTAAGGTAACATTGTCGGATATGTTAAAAGTAAACAAAAGATTAACATTTAAGTTTTAAAGGGGTTTTCATTTTTAGATTTCTTAAATTTTATGTAAAAATATTTTTGCTTTATATGTGTTACAGAGATAACTAAAAGATACTTTTATACCAACTTTGTATTACAAGTTTCCTTAATCTTTGTTTTGCTCCTCGTCGATTATCACAGTCGCGTGGTCTTGCTTGGAGACTTGAACTATCGAATTTCATTGCCAGATAAAGAGACAAGATCATTGGTACATAAGAAGGACTGGAGTAGACTTATTGAATACGATCAGGTAAATAGAACGAACTTCATTAATTTACTTCAAACATTTTTGTCTTCATATATATATATATATATTCATAATGTACTTATTCATCATACTTACAATAATATATCTATGAAATGAAGTTGCGAATGGAGCTCAGGGAAGGTCAATTTAGAGCATGGCATGAAGGAGCAATTAACTTTGCTCCTACCTACAAGTATCTTCCCAATTCTGATGAATATTTTGACAAGGATTTTGAAACAAAACGTGCCCCCGCATGGTAAAATACCTACGAATTACATTTATATCTTCATGTCCACTTCTTTATCTTGTAAAATCTACAAATCATATACGAGTTTGCATATATTACAGGTGTGATAGGATAATATGGACAGGCGAGGGACTAAAGCAAATACTATACGATAGATGTGAATCAAACTTATCGGATCATAGGCCAGTAAAGGCCATATTCTCGACCCAAGTTCAAGTCTCACAAACAGCATGCCGAGCGTTTTACTTTCCAGACAGGTTTAATCAAATCCAAACGGAGTTGGAACTCGTATCAAGTGACGAATATTCGACTAATCGTGGCCAATTAAACTTCCAAAGTACTATCAAAAGAAGGAAAAAGAATTGCTCCATGAAAGTGATTGGCTAGTTTGTTAAACATTATACTCCCTCCGTCCGTCCCAAAATTATTGTCCCCTATTAACTTTTTCGGTCTTTCTTTCTCAACTTTGACTATAAATATTTTTGTTTGTGTTATACAATACTTAATGAAAATTATACCAATGAAAATACATTTAAAACTCAATCCTTTCATATATTTTGCATCAAGTATTATATAATATAAACAAAAATACTTAAGGTCAAAGTTTAAAAGTAAAGACCAAAAAAGTCAATAGAGGACAATAATTTTGGGACGAAAGGAGTATATATATATGTCTAGATGGTTCTTCATGTTTGTATAATTGTATGTGCATATATATAAAAAAGAGGAAAAGTTGTACGGATTTTGCAACATTTAGGCTGAACGCGATCTATCCGAAAAAATCGGTCGGTCACTTGCCAAAATCAAAACCGACCAATATTGCTTTGGGTCGCTTGGGATGGCATTGATCGGTCGCTTTGTATGGTTTCTCAATATCGATCGTTGAATCAACCGACTATTTATCACACTTCCAAAAATCAAACCGTTTGCACTCTCTTTAAAAAAAAAAAAAAAAAAAAAAAAAACTTTTTCAATCTTATAAATATCCACCTCAAACACACATCTAAACACACAATTTCAAACACAATTCAAATTCAACTTCTCATCCATAAACCACTTCTAATCATGTCAAAGAAAAACACTCCCACATCAAAAGACAGACGATCCTGACTACCCCAAAACAACTTCTCGCCGGAAAACAACTTTGAACTACACGGTATAACACCACCACAACAACGGGGTATTCGATTTCGTGCACCCTCTTTTGAATACTCATCACGATTACCACAACCCAACCCAAATCAAAACCCATTTTACGTGAATCGTCCATATGTTCCACCATATCGTCCTAATACCGATTATTACCAAGAACCAAGTGGGTCGTCGTATCGGCCTACCATGGATTTCTCGTAAGCTCCCCCACCGTATCAAGATTATTCCCCGATTCGGGATGTTAATCTTGAGATGGATTTTGAGGATTTTCAACAATATCCGACTCAAGATGCGTCGATGGGGCAAGGTTCGGGTCACGGTTCTTACCATGACTCGTACCATGGTTCTTACCACGGTTCGTACCCTGTTGAAGACGATGACGATGTCGAAGAGACATCACCCATCAAACCAAGGACCGCTTCGCGACGTGCTACAAAGGCGAAGGCGAAGGACAAAGGGAAGAAGGCCGAACCGTCCCAAAAACAGGCTAATTGGATAAAGGCGGAAGAGGTCGCTCTTTGTAAAGCTTGGGTTTTTGTGTCAGAAAATTCCCAACGAGGTAACGCTATCAACATGAACCGCTTTTGGGAGGAGGTCATTCACTATTTTAAGAAAGAAACCGGTTCAAATCGAAGCTACGACTCTATCAGCAGCAAATGGAAGAATCGGATTAGGAGTAGGGTTGGAAATTTTGCTGCTATCATGAAAAATATCAAGCTTAACCATGGTAGTGGTGAAAATGATGTTGATGATAGTGAGAAAGCGTTGAGGGAATACCGTACGCTTTACGGTCATGATTTCAACTTGGTGGAATGTTGGAAAATCTTGAAGAATCACGATGCTTGGAAGACGGAGGGGGAAGCTATTCAAACGAATAATAGGAAGAAAATAAAGGGCTCTATAATAACTTCGGGGTCAACACAAGGTCCTTTGAATTTTCATGAAGTCGATGATGATGAAACTGAAGACGATACTAGAGAATCACGACCAGAAGGTCGTGACACAACAAGGAGGAAATCATCGTCCTCCTCTCGTGATCCACCACAATCGTTTGTAGCTTCGTTAACCAATAACTTCTTCAAATCAAAGCCGTCAAAAGAGGGAAAAAATAAGGTCGGTGGAGATGATTATATGATGATAAAACAAGAAGAGTTGGCCATCAAAAGAGAAAAAATAGCACTTCAACGAGAACAGGTCGAACTCATGAAAAAATCGACAATGAAACAAAATTTTCTCTTATACTACACCAAAATCGACCCAACATTAACCGAAAGTGAACAAAATCATCTTAGGCAGCTTAAGGCACAAATCAAAGAAAAATAAAATTTGTAGCTGATTGGTTTACGTTTTTTTTTTTAATTTTTATTATTGTAATGTTTTTAATTAAGTATTGTAATGTTTTTATTATTAATGAATTTTAAGTTTATTTTAAATGTTTGATTAAAAAAAAATTCGGTCACCGACTGTGGCAGGTCGGTCGCTTCTGGTCGCCGGAGAGAGAAAGCTGACGTGGCAGCCGGTGACCCATGTCGCTTGGGTCACCGACTGTGCCCAGCCTTATTTGTCTTGGTCCAATGAAACTAATATATTACTAAGAGCATCCACAATGAAAAAAGTATTTCATAACTTTTTGCATTTAATGTGTATCACATTTAATACATAAAGTTTTGAGGAAAGACTTGAAGTTTATCGAGTCTTTCTAAAAAGTTTTTTAAAAAGCTTTCAATGCAATGCAAGAAAATCCTTTCAAATAATAAAAAGCTATTCTTAGTTTAACTACTGTGGATGCTCTAAGGCTACAAGGAGTTATGAGTTTTAACTTTCCAACCCTCCCAAATTTTAACCAATCATCTCCCTCCACCTCATTTCAACCCTCCAACCCTCAATCCAACATTTTTACTGGCGCCCATCACTTTCAACCCTCCCAAATCTTTTTTTAAATATTCATAATTTTTCCTTCAAAATTATAAATTTACAAAATTAACCCTTCCAATACTAAACAATTATATATATAAAAAAAAACAAACACTTCATTAAAAATAAAAATACAATTCCTAAAAATTAAAAAGTACAAATCCTAAAAATTAAAAATTACAATTCCTAAAAATAAAAAACTACAATTCCTAAAAATAAAAAAGTACAAATCATACGAATAAAAAACTACAAATCGCCCCAAGCCCAAGGCCTGTTATATTTCGCCGCTATCTCACGCTTCTTATATATCAAGCGTCCACTTTAGCATTCCTAGATCGGTGATGTGGTCGTGCGATTTGTTGTAGAACTTGTGATCTTGATATAAGGTCTTTTCCGCCATATATTTTGCCCTTTGTTGCTGCTCTTCGATAGTGGCGTCCAAGATTACTTGTTGTTTCTTTGCGTTATCCTCTAACAAATCTTTTTTTCATAAACAAGGATGAATGATGCCTCAATGCAAAGTTTTATAATAACGAGGAATCTGACCCGTGCACCATATATAGATTATTCTAAGATTTCATTCAAATCAATTCTAGTTTTTATTTACAAAATGTTCTTAAATATACAAATACATTTTAAGTAATAATCTAGTAATATTAAATTGTTTGGCAATATATTAAAATATACTTTTAGATAAAAAGCAAAAAAAAACTTGCCAACTATACTTAAAAGTTGAAAATGATTGATTACTAATTATACAAAGTTAAAAGTATTTATGTAAAACTCAAAATCATGAAAAACAATGGTATTGAATTTTGAATTAAGGATAATTTTCGTTTAATGAGGTAAGTGACAGGGATTAATTATGTAACTTTATTAATGGAAACTATGTAAAGGGATTGTTTCTGTAATTATTTGTTACACAATCAGTCCCTAAACTTAATTGAGGGATTGCCTTTGTAACGGCTTGTAATGACAATGATGTTTTTTGCACTTTATTAGAGACTGTTTGCGTATTTGTTTATAATACACAGGGACTATTTTTGCTAATTTTAGAGGAAATTAATCTTAACTTCTTGTTACACAAACAATCCTTAGATTTAAGTAAGAGACTGTTTGTGTAACAGAAAGAAACGACAAGGAAGTTTTGAGCAGATTTTTTGTGACTGTTTGTGTAATCGTCTATCAATCGTGGGGACTATTTTTGCCATTTTCCATGACGAGTTACTGTTCATTGAACGGTAAATTTTCTGAAAATTGTTACAGTAATATTTAAAATGATGGATGGATGATGTATGTAGGCCAACATAGTTGTCCAATATGAATCTAGGAATTTTTGTTTCAAAAATATATAAAGTATGGCGGTGACAAGGTGTGGTCATGTTTGGCATGTGGTGACATATGACTAAAGCGACATTACATATAATTGTATATCTTTTTGAACATATAATTGTATATCTTGTATAATCCTTTTGCAGACTAATTAATATTGTATAATAAAGTATGGAGAACAAATTGGCTCGTCCTTGACAATTTTATTTAATAAAAAATAGTACTACGATGGTGTGCTTATATGACGGCGACACAATGAATGAACAATAGGATGTGCATGCCGTTTTAAGTGGAGTGCAAGCGGTGTTATTACACAAGGCTATCGTTTGATGAGGGCCATAAAATTTCATGCACTTTTATTATATATGAGGCTTGAATATAATTGGTTTATGCACTACTGATACATGTTTATTTTGTGTGTATGATTAAGGGCATTTTTGTAATGATGGCACGGCCCTGAAGATGTGGAAATATGTTAAGAGAGTGTTTAACAGAATAGGGCAATATTTAAGACAAATATGTTAATCTTTATACATTTACTTATAATTTTGTTAAATGTAAAATACCGTATGTCTTTCAAGCATATAGTTGCATTGTTCACGTGGTTCTTTGATATATTTCTTTGATACACAACTCTATAAAATAGTTTGCATTGCTGAATAATATGGACCCATAGCCCATAATTGAACTTGGGCCGCTAACTTAATACGTTTAATACTTACAATTTGTGGTTCTTTGTATGCAACGCTACGCAGTATGTGTGGTTCTAATTAATAACGTGTATTAGTATGAGAATTTTGTGCATTATACAATAAAATCTCTATAAATTAATGATTTTGGACCGGGATATTTTATTAATTTAGCGAGATATTATTGTATCGATAAATTAATATTAATTAAAAGATGTTTTACGTATGGTTTTTAAATTTTCATGTTCAATATACTAGTTACAATATATAATAGTTAAAAATGAAAAATAAATTAAAAAAGAAAAAATAAGTTTCAATTAATATTTTATAAATTCAAAGCATTGAATAAATTAATGAATGTATAATAATGAATGTTACGAGGTTCAAGGCATTGAAATATTGTGAAATATTTTAGTAATTATTAATTTATAGTTTCGTTGCTACAACTATATATACACCGGGGTTTTAAAAAAATTATTATCTTATTATTTTATCGATTGGGTCCAAATTTGTACTGATCTCTAATTAGGACTAGAAAAATTATTGATTTTATCGAGATTATTAATTTATTGAGTATTAATTTATAGAGGTTTTACTGTAGTGAAAAAAGAGAGCAAAACTCAAGAGAAGAGTCAACATACACTCAGGTTAGCCAAACTGTTTCGCCTGTAATCAGCTAGACAAGTACGTCGTATTGTTAAAAAAAACGTTTAATAACGGAATGCAAACTGATAAAAAACGTATAAAAAAAACGTCGTATTGTTAAAGAAAACATAAAAAAACGTATAAAAGCGTATGAAAACTGATAAAAACCTATGAAAACTTTAAAAAAAACGTATGAAACTTGACGAAAACATATAAAAACGTAAGATAAACGAACAAAAACGTAAGAAAAATGGATGAAAACGGATAAAAACGTAAAAAAATGTAAAAAAACGGATGAAAATGGATCAAAACATACAAAAAGAAAAGACAAAAACATATCAAAACGTAAGAAAGACGTATAAAACGGACGAAAACGTATAAAAAGGACGAAAACGGATAAAAAAGTAAGAAAATGTATAAAAGAAGGATGAAAACGTATAAAACGAACGAAAACGGATAAAAACGTATAAAAACGTATCTAAAGTTGAAAAACTTTAAATTATAAACGGTCTTTATTATAAAGGATAAACGATGCAACAATCGTTAACTAACAGGGGCTAACGTGTAAATTATAACGGAATGCACTTAACAATCGTTAAAAAAAGGACCACAAGTGTTATTGTTTGGAGGCGATAGGGACGATATATACAACTTTTAAGTTTAAGAGACGATAGGTGAAATTTTTGACAAACAACACTGACAATTTATGTAATCTACTCTATTATTTATATACTATGGCTGAACATGGTCGTGTCCCTTTATTTGGCATTTTGGCCCATATGAAAGTATCTTCATTTCAAAAGGTGATATATATTGTAGGTTTGTTATTTGCATGTTTTAACCAAGACTCTTAATTACTATGGATCATTTTTATATTTGCAAGACCAGAATCATAAAATCGGAATAAGATCGCAAGGTCGTACTTAAATATTCAAATGTCTTACAAAACCTAGTAATTCGTATATAAGACTGGTAATAAAACAAATTTATGAAAAAAGAATAGTTCAAAAAGTTTAACATAACGAAAATGAAACTCACATGGGTTTAGAATACTAATGTATTTTAATCGGTCATTCAGATGAATTATTCTAGTTTAAAAATCTATATCTTTTACACTTATACGACACTTACGGTTGTTCATGCTTGTTTTATTGTTCCACTTTAACAAAATATACTCATTTATAGTTTCCTTGTTTAAATAGCTTGAGGGTAGTAGGATCGGATCAGATTGAGATCTTACAATCCTATGGTAAGATCGAGATAGATCGTAAGAACTCGGTCCTAGGTAAGATCCTATGTCTTCTGTTGATGCAAATAATGTTCTAAAAACGTTATTTATATCTTTCGATAACTTCACGTTTTGATGATAACAAAATGTGAAAACACTTTACGTTAAAATTAACTTAAACAAGTTTTTAGTCGAAAGATCCCATTTCTAAGCAAATCACTCTAGGTATTAACAAACAAATTTACAACTTGACAAATGATCAAAGAAGTGAATTTGTGTTTAAAACTTCACATTTTTAATGTGACAAAATATTTTTTTTCAAAAATATACTTTACAAGTTATTTTTGAATTATTAAGAAATGTTTTATTGAAAAAATAAGTTTAAATATCATAACAGCTATTTTTCCCCCTAAAATCAGCTCCAAACTTCCACAAATAAACTTTCACCACTAAAAACAAAAAATAGAGCATTCTTGTCTGGCACTGTACCGCGGTACCACTAAATTTAGTGGTACCGTGTGACATTTAGTGGTACCGTGTACTATAACGGTCAGATTTCTTCTCCCTATAAATACCAGCCCTCTTCACAGTTTTTGTGTATCCTTTTTCACACATATCTTTCTGAGTTCAATACTCTTATCACATGTTCTCTTCTTGATTATTTAGTTTAGTTTTCTTTTGTTTAAAGAGTGATCCAATCATCCAACCAAGTGATCACCTTCATTCCTCTACTAGTGCAAGAGAAGAACACAAGGTATCAAAGAAGATACAAAGTGTTGTAGTTATAATTAGTGCACTCGTAACACTTGTTACATACTTGTTGTATCCTTGCATACATCAAGTTTATTTTTCTTTTGAGAGTTTGTGAGAGTATATCATTGTGATCTTGTTGAGATCTTGAAGATCTCTTATAGCTTGTGAGCTTGTGAGTTGATCAAGTTGATCAAGGGTAGATAAGGTAGAGTGTGTCAAAAGAGAGTTGATCATTGTGATCATGTTGAGATCTTGGAGATCTCTTGTAGCTTGTGGGCTAGTGTGTTGATCAAGTGGATCAAGGGTAGAACGGGTAGATCGAGTCAAGTGTGTTGATTGTGTGAAGTAGAAAGGATCGTGTGGATCGTGGTAGATTGGTACTAGCTAAGATTAGTACTCGACATTTAGCTTAGTGTCGAAAATTAGGATAAGCGACGTTATACAGTTTTCTCCGCCTGAAGGGAGCTTTGTTGACATAGTGCTTGAAACTCTCGAGTGTGGTACTCGGGGAGTGAAGTAGGGCGAAGAAGAGCTTCGTGACTGAACCACTATAAATCTCTTTGTCCCGGTTTGATTTTTCCATCTCTTTTCTTTATAATTATTGTTTATATTAGATAGTATAGTTTATTGTTCATATTGGTGTTGACTGATTACAAAAAAGATTCGAATCAAAGTTTTTCAAAAGTAAAGTTTTTGAAACAAATTAAATACCGGTAAAACTATTCAACCCCCCCCCCCTTCTAGTTTTCCACAATTGGTACCAGAGCCACGTCAGTCAAGATTTTAAAGTAAATTGTATTTTAAAACTTGAATCGATCAATGGATTCCGACAAATATCAAGAAGGGCAATCTATGCAAAGACCACCACTTTTTGAAACTGATTGTTTTATATATTGGAAAACAAGATTCAAAATGTATGTGAAATCAAAAGACATTGATCTTTGGCATATTATTACTGAGGGTGACTTTCAACCGATTCAAAAGAATCCGGAAAAAAAAAGAGATGAAATAGTTCCTTATAGTAAACAAAGTGATGAACTTAAAAGAAAACTAGCCAAAAATGATGATTTATAATGCTTTGCCGAAAACGGAATTTGAAATAATTTTTATGTGTAATACGGCAAAAGAAATTTGGAAAAATTTGTTAGTCACTCACCAAGGTAATAATCAAGTCAAAGAGAACAAGATAGATCTTCTTGTGTAACAATATGAACAATTTTCCATTCCGAAAGATGAATCTATTGATAATGCTTTTGCTAGATTCAATACTATTATTACTAGTCTTAAAGCTCTTAATGAAGGTTATTCTAGCAAGAACTATATTAGGAAGTTTCTTAGGGCTCTACATCCCAAATGGAGAGCAAAGGTCACCGCCATTGAAGAGTCAAAGAACTTGGCGACATTATCACTTGATGAACTGATAGGAAACTTGAAGGTTCATGAGATGATAATCAAGAAAGACTCCGATATAGTCAAAGGCAAAAGCGAGAGAGTTAGATCTCTAGCATTGAAAGCCAAAAAGGAGTCTAGTGATGAGGAAAGTTCGGATTCCGATAGTGAAGACGAACAATATGCACTAGCCATTAGAGATTTTAAGAAGTTCTTTAGGAGAAGAGGTAGGTTCGTTAGGCAACCTCGTGATGATAAGAAGTCGTCACAAAAGAACCGAGATGAAAAGAAAGGAAAGAGTGATAGGAGATGTTTTAGATGCGGAGATTCCAATCATCTCATAGGAGAATGTCCTAAACCACCGAAAACCAACAATCAAAGAGCTTTCATAGGAGGCTCTTGGAGTGATAGCGGTGAAGAAGAAGAGAAGAAGCCCAACGATGAAACATGTCTAATGGCTCAGGCTTCAAATGAGGTACTTTCCGACTCTTCTTATTATAGTGATGATAATTCGTCAATAGATAACAATAGATTATATGACGAATATAATAAACTATGTGAAGTAAGTTCTAAAATCATAACTAGAAACAAAACACTAAAAGCAACATTGCATGAACTCGAAGTGCAGGTTTTAGAACTAAAGGGTCAAGTTAAAAGACTTGAGAAAAATAAAGAAATAGATGAAGGATGTAGGTCATGCATATGTCTTCGAGTAGAAAATGAAAAACTCAAAGAAAATGCGTTAAGGATCATTAAGTTTGAAGAAGGAATAAAGGCACTTAATGATATGCTTGAAAATATTAGGTTTAGTGAACATGCCGGTGCAGGCTTAGGATTTGACCCAAACCAAGCTTCTACAAGTGATACTAAACAAGTAAAATTTGTAAATCCTGGAGAATTTGAAATAGCAGTTGACGGTACCACTAAAGGTACAAACGGCACCACTAAAATTAGTGGTACCGTCTGGTGCTATAGTCAGATCTGGGTCAATTTAAAAAAAAATATAACTTAAGTCCTAAACCGATTCGCATAGTTATTAATAATGTAGAAGTACCTATTGCTAGTAAAAAGGAAGTCAAAAGTTTTTACAAACCCTTGTCAACCCCCGAACTTGATTTTGTAAAACCTGATATTAGATCAAAAACTCCTTCACCTAGAAGAACAAATGTTCCTAAACCTCGGTCAAGAACTCCTCTACCGAGAGGTAACTTTAGAAGAAAAAGTTATCAAAGTAACTTTCACGTAACTTGGAATAACCGTCAACCATAAAGTTACTTACCATGAGAAATGTCTCCTCCATTCCAACATCCCAACCAAATACAACAAATGCATGGGATGTTTAACACTAACAACTTTGGACCCATGAGATATTGGGGACCAAATGTTTGAGCTTTTGTCTTGCTAGATAGATATGGTTGTGAATCAACTTGAAGTCCAACGAATGGAGTATGATTAGTGATTGCACTAATCTTGTGACGCAAAGTCAAGTCCTGTCTCATCTTGCTTAGCTTTCAATAAAGGTAGTCTAGTCTTCTAGCTTGAAAGGCAACACCTCAGGCTAAGGTATGCTTTCTTAAAACCCCCTTGTTAGTAGACATGTCAATCATGTAGTGTTCTTAGAATCTAACTTAGTAAGCACTAACATAATGGACGTAAAAAGTGCATCCCCAAATGGTTTTGTCAACAAGGAGGTATATGTAGTACAACCTCCCGAATTTGTTGATCCATAAAAACCATATCATGTTTATAAACTCAAGAAAGAATTGTATGTTCTTAAACAAGCCTCCTAAGCTTGGTAAGTCATATTAAAAACTCTCTTACATAAACATGAATATACCATAAAAATGGTTGACAACGTGCCTTTCACAAAGAAACGAAATTCACATCCCATCATGACTCAAATATTTGTAGAAGACAATTATATCAAACTCAACTTGTTCAGAAATGTACAATGATCGCTCAAAGATCATGCGTGACAAGTTTGAAGATGAGCATGATGAGTGAATTAAATTTCTCTCCTAGCCCTCATATAATATTACTTGAAGATAGTATCTTCTTAAATCTAAGTATACTAAAATACATATATATATATATATATATATATATATATATATATATATATATATATATATATATATATATATATATATATATATATATATATGTATAAGATAATTAGCTTAGAACAATCTTAATCGATATAAACGTCCATGTCTGCGGAGACGAATCTCACAAGAGACGATGAAGGTGTGTGCGTGGATAGTACTAGGTTAGGGGCATGATAGGTAATTTATTTTACCTAACGGAAAGTAGGCCCGATATCATGTCTAGTGTCTGCCCTTGTTCGCTTGAAAGAAGGATCTCAAAACTTCTTACCTTAAAAGCGGTTAAGTGTATCTTCCGATGCATTAAAGGCATTATACGCTTGAAAGAAGGATCGATAAAGTAAGAGTGATGTTTGTACCTTCATGGGTTGTTGTCTAACTTCTTGGTTCTCCAAGAAACAAACAATTCTTGCTATCTCCACGACCGAAGCCGAATACGTAAGCGCCGAAAAGGCATGACAACAAGCACTATGGATGAAACAAGCTCTAATCGACTGCGACATCCATCTCAACGACGTTCCTATGAAGTGCGACACCCAAGGTGCAAATTGACTTGACCAAGAACCCCGTGGATTGCTCATGTACGAAGCACATCGAAGTATGTCATCTCCTCCGTCGCGATAATGTCCAAAGAGGAATCATTTTCATAGAAAAGTTTCCCTCAAAGGACAACATCGTCGATATCCCAACTAAACTTCTCAAACGAGAATCCTCTAACTATCTTCATCTAGATCTAGGAATGATGGAACACATTCCGTGAATTTCACAATTCCCATGTGTTCAAATACGTCCTTCACATCCCTCTTATGACTATTTGAATATTTCACTGGAAATATTGAAGTCATCTCTCATATCTCGTCTCATGACTTTCTAAATATTTCACTAGAAATATTGAAGTCATCTCTTACGTCTCGCCTCATGACTTTTTAAGTCATTCCTCACATCCTCCTTATGACTACTTAAATATTTCACTGGAAATATTAAAGTCATCCCTTACGTCTCATCTCAAAACTTGCTAAATATTTCACTGGAAATAGTAAGTCATCCCTCAAATCCTTCTTATGACCACTCGAATATTTCACTGGAAATATAGAAGTCATTTCTTACGTCTCGCCTCATGACTTTTCGAGCCATCCTTTTCATTCCTCTCATGACTACTTAAATATTTCATTGGAAATATTGAAGTCATCCTTTACGTCTCGTCTCACGACTTTTAGATATTTCACTGGAAATATTAAGTCATCCTTCACGTTCCTCGTATGATTACTTAAATATTTCACAGGAAATATTGAAGTCATCTCTTTAGTCTCATCTCATGACTTTCTAAATATTTCACTAGAAATATTAAAGTCATCCCTCGTATTCCTCCAATGACTACTTATGCATTTCCTCAAAAATACTAAAGTCATTTCTTGTCATCTCGCCTAGTCGTTTCCGTTAAAAGGGTTTATAGGTATAAACTCTTCCCTCGCGTCAAAAATTCTTACTAATTAAGTGAGATTAATTCGTCAAAAGTCAAAAAGGAACAAAAATGAGTCTCAGACATGCACGGCACCACTAAACATTAGTGGTACCGTGGTACCGTGTGTCTGATAAACCCGTTTTCCTTCCTCTTTCCCTCTGAACATTCATTCAAAACAAAATACCCACTTCTCTATTGTTGTCAAAAACGAATACCACTCCCAAATCCAATTACACTCTTGAAAATCAAGATCGAGGCATAGCATTTAAAGAATCTTAATCACTACAACATCAATTGTAAGTAAATTAACTTTAATCTTTTTCTAATTTGAGTCAAGGGTTTGTTCTTATGCATAAAATCGAATTGGGGTTTTTCAGTTTTGATTGAATTTTTATGCAATTAGGACTAGGATTAGACAATGTATAACTTACATGATTCCCTAATCATAGGATTTGCATAAACCCACTTATATCATATATATTAGTCCGAATTTTACTATTTATATCGGATTAAGATTAAATATTTTTAGTGAAATCATGTCAAGGACACTTGAAATTGGACTAGGAGTCATCAACATTCAAGCTTTTCAACTTTAAGAATTTTGGCGCCGAATTGTCACCTTTGCCAAACACCCCAATTCCATTATTTTTCAAAAAATTACACACATCTAGGATCATGAAACATTTTTCGTGCATTGTTGATGCAAACTAAAAATGTTTTTGCATGCATACATGATCTCACAAATATTGATCGAATTACATAACTAATGTGTATTCTTCGACATATTTGATTGAGCAAAAGTGAAGTTAGGAGCGTTTGGGTAATCTCATTATTTTTGTTTTAGAGTCGAGATTACCGCACCTCCACATTGTTTGCATTTAGGCACACACACACTAGAAATGTGATCATCAAAATGCAATAAGTTAACATATACATACTTATATTTTTGTAGGTAACAATGCCTCGTACCGATTATCAAGATACCAAATCTTACATCCCTTCTCTTATTGATGACCCAAACATTTTCGATGAGCAAAAAGCTTATCTCCTTAGAGTCCAACATCGATATATACACGAAGGTCGTGTAGTCGATGCTTATTTTGTTCCTTTAAATGGCATCCAAGCATGCTTTCCTACGATCCAATTTGATTGTTTATATAAAATAATGATCAAATTTGTCCTCGTTTCATTCTCGAATTCTACAGTCGTGTTCGTACCTTCAATGATCTTGAGGCTAATGTCTTTCTTGATTTTTGGATTCAAAATGAACATATCATTTTATCCATCACCGAACTCGGGGACATTCTTTGTGTTCCCTCCCATAGTCAATGTACATACACAGAAGACCATTTCTAACAAATGGCAATTTTCTATTTGTTTAATTATGATTAATTATCAGAAAATGCGCATTATATATTTTCTGAAACTTGTTAATGAGGGATTATCTCATTTAATTATGTTATCACACTACGATAACTCACAAACATTGATACATGATTCAATGCATTGGAACGAGCTCACACACGCACCACGAATATCCTTTAAACTAAAAATAAACCAAACAGACTATACTACTGTTCCTGGCCCAACCTTGGCCTGCTATTGTTCATAAGCCCAAACCAAATTCACAACCATTTTATATAAACCATCGACTGAACATGTTTCACTTCACCTCGATATCTTTTTACTTCAACACATAACATATGGAACTTTTTACACAACTCAATTCTCCACACTACAAAGAATCAGGATCAACAAGTCTCATTACATGATTCGATCATTTGACCACAAAATGAAGGGCAAAGTAAATCGAGTTCGAGGCATGTACAAATCTAACCAATATTAAACCAAATTAACAAAACTCGACCAAACTAAAATTTAACCTATGTATTTCAATATTATTGATCGAATAAGAGTTCATAGCATCATTTCTAACCATTCCTAAACTATTGGTCACGTTAGAAAACGTTTTGGACCCTTTCACATGTTGTTCGATACACATACATATGCAAAACTTGACCATAACCGAACCACCACTTGATCCCTCCTCCTTAACTCCACATACATGAGTTCTAACTCATCTTATCTTGTGGAAATCTCACACAATCTCAGCTAGGGAATATATTCCCTCAACTTGATCAATATTTAACTATAAAACTTATATAAACATTGTATATATATCGAACTACATATATACACTTCTCATACACTCTTAACCACACCCAATGATTTCTCTCTAGCCTTCTTACTTACATGTCGAGACCAACAAGGAACCAGAAGCCATTTCTCAAGCTATTCGAGCCTTTACCCGATCATATACAATTCATTCGAGCCATTTTGTGATCGTATAGCAAGAGAGGTGCATCATATTCGAATTCTAAATCCTCTAAACGTATAACACACTATCCTAAAGGTATTGTAAGTCTTTCTATCCCGTTTCCTACTCATATATATCGAATTCAACAACTCATGCATCATATTTCATTTACTTGATCGTATATTTTCTTTTGTACGTTTATACGCTTACTTTTATTCATTTTTTTTCGTACATAATTAGTGACCTCTTTCATGGATGGCTAGAATTGCGATATACACTTTCATTTTACGTTTACATGTTCATTACAATTCACTTCGAGCTTCATTTCTATCATACATCATATCGCATATTATTATTTCATATATATATGTCATGTTTATCATTCGTACCATGTCTCGATCACATAAGAAAACGACCAAATATAATCGAATGTGGACATACAACATATTGATTTTATCATTCGACCTATTTCTTTACATGACCATCTATTAAATTGATGTTTTGAGTTTTCCATGATAAGCTCGTATAAGCTCTTTTTAAGACCTCAACTTATCGCTACTTGAATTGGCTAAAACCTTTATTATTTGTCGGTTGGGCTTAATCCGAATAATAAGCCCATTAAGCAATTTTGTATAAGCTATTAAATAAGCAGTTTGATTGTCTTTTTGTGACATAAAAATGAGCCTAAAGAAAAGCCCAAACCCCTCTTAAACCCAAAGGATCAAATATTGTTGTTGGGCTTTGTATTGTCTCGTTAAAAGCCCATTAAACGGAAAAATAAGCACTTTCGAAAATAAGTTGATCATTTTGACTTAAATAAGCTTTATAAACTTATTAGAACTCTCGGAAATCATTTCCCATTCTTTTTGGGATTTTTGGACTAATTTTGCAAACCAAGTTTACTATTAGGGTTAATTATGTAACTTTCATATAATTGAGTTCTAAATAGTAAATTTGATAACTTGGGGGTGAGAATTGTTAAAACAGTAAGCTTAAGGCTTAAAATGTAATAATTGACCTTTATTGGACTAAATATGTAATATTTGACTAACGGAGGACAAACGGTGCAAAACCTACACCGTTAGGGTATAAATTGTAAATTCTGGAAAGTACAAGGGTTGAACAGTAACATTTACTTATATTCATTTCCATTTATGTTTTGCATATTTCATTTGCACATATGCTTTTGTTAGTGCAAATATTACGATATTTAAACTAAACGGTTTCTTCGGTTTTAATAATGACAAACATGTAACTTGTAATGCATAACGTAAAATGTGCAAGTTACATATAAACACAAATCATCAATGCATACTTACATCAACACCTCCCGACGTGTCAAGTATGCTTCAAAAAAGTCATAGATTTCCATCCCGACGTAAATCACTCAAGGTATGGACAAACAAATCTACTACTTGACAAATGATCAAATGATTATATTTTTCTCTAAACTTCACATTTTTAATGTGACAAAACATTTCTTTTAAAAATATATTTTACAAATTATTTTTGAATTAAAAAGAAATGTTTTATTTTGAAAAATAAGTTTAAAAAATCCCAACAGTCATTTTTCACCCCAAACAGCTCCATATATTCTCAAATAAACCTTCCCTACTAAAAACAAACGGAGGAGCGTCCACGGTACCACTAAAGTACCAATGGTACCACTAAATTTAGTGGTACCGTGTGACAATTAGTGGTACCGTGTCCTTATAACGGCTAGTTTTTCTTTGCCTATAAATAATGGACCATTTTACACTTCCAACTTAATTTTTCCAGTCAGTTTTCTCTGGTCTAATCCCTCCTCACTAGATCACTTTCTTTCATCATTTAGAGTGTCTTAGTTTGTTGAAGAGTGGTCATTTCATCCCACCAAGAGATCAGCTTCATTCCTCTTCTAGTGCAAGAGAAGAACACATAGTATCACAAAGATACAAAGTGTTGTAGTTGTAGTTAGAGCTCTTGTAACATTTGTTACACACTTGATTGTATCTTTGTATACATAAATATCATTTTTCTTTTGAGATTTTGTGAGGGAAGATCATTGTGATCTTATAGAGATATTGAATATCTCTTGTAGCTTGTGAGCTAGTGTGTTGATCAAGGGTAGATATGGTAGATTGAGTCAAGTGAGGGTTGATCATTGTGATCTTGTCGAGATCTTGGAGATCTCTTGAAGCTTGTGGGCTTGTGTGATTGATCAAGTAGATCAAGGGTAGATCGAGTCAAGTAGGAGTAGATCATTGTGATCTTATTGAGATCTTGGAGATCTCTTGTAGCTTGTGGGCTTGTGTGTTGATCAAGCGGATCAAGGGTAGATCGGGTAGATCGAGTCAAGTGGGAGTAGATCATTGTGATCTTGGTGAGATCTTGGAGTTCTCTTGTAGCTTGTGGGCTTTTGTATTGATCAAGCGGATCAAGGGTAGATCGTGAGTAGATCATGTGGATCGTGGTAGATTGGTGCTAGCTAAGATTAGTACTCGACATTTAGCTTAGTGTCGGAAATAAGAATAAGCGACGTTGTACGATTTTCTCCGCTTGAAGGGAGCTTGTTGATGATTGAAGTAACTCTTGAGTTGGGTACTCGGGGAGTGGAGTAGGGCGAAGAGGAGCTTCGTGACCGAACCACTATAAATCATCGTGTCATGGATTGATTGTGCTTGTCTTGTAGTTTACTTTATTCATCTCTAGATGTTATATGATCATTGTTGACACTTTTCATATTACGTCACACTTGATCGGGTGTTTGATACAAAAAGTTTTTAAGTTTTTAAATGGAAACGTGTTGACCCCCTCCCCCTCTACGGTTTCCACAATTGGTACCAGAGCCACGTCGCTCAAAATTTTAAAATAAATGGTTTTCAAAATTGAGTACGATCCATGTATCAAATTACCCATAAAGGTGATAAAATATGAAAAGTATTTAGTTGCTTAATACTTGCAAGTTTTGTTGTTAAGTATACTTTATCATACTAGCTTGAAGGTTTTCTTAAACCACTAAAAGAATAGAGTTTTTAAGTGTCCGGTCATGTCTATAGAACGAGTCGTAAAGTGATGCGGTTGGTTTTGTTCAAAACTGTAATAATGGGTCACGGTACCGTTAAATATAACGGACGGTACCATTAAATATGGACGGTACCGCTAAATTTAACGGTACCTTCGTCTGTTTTTCAGAATTGGGTAATTTTCAAAAATTCGTATAAAATCAACCGTAAGTCCGTAAGAGTCGTGCCACATATCGTTTTAAATGCAATTGAGTCTACTTTCATTTAAAAATATTTTTAGAAAATGATTGTAAAGTAAAATTTACGAGAGTCTTTGATTCTTAACAGAGAGTCTTTTCCGGTCATGTCGATTGCACAAAATTTTTTTTGTCAAATTACAAGAGAACATCACACATTGATGTATTCATATTTTTCAAAGTGTTGAACTTGATCAAATTTTGAAATGGGGTGGAAAATAATTCATTTTTAAATAAAATCAAGCTAAGTGTACATTGTTATACTTAATACACAAAATGACGATAAGTATTTTTGTGTGTTATTCGAAAGGACTATTTGTTTTTCTTTGTGTCTTAGTATTGTTAGTTAATATTTTTGTTTGCTTATTGTTATCTTTAGTTGAGCTAATTTTATCTATAAGCATAAGTGTCTTTCATGCCTTGTTGCTATTTGTTTATTATAGTTTTCCGGTTTATGCGTTTATAAGGCTCATGCTAAATCACTTGCACAATATTGAGTAATTAGTTTGCATTGCATATAGGCATAGACCATTTTTTTTTTTGCATATGTTGCAAGTTTTTAAAATGGTTTAGTAACTTTCTTAGGAATAGAAACTAAGTTGGTTGATCATGTGTGTCGAAAGATATTGTTTTACACAATTATTTTTTCAAAGGTTTAAGTGTAAAAAGTATATCACCCCAAAATACTTAACACTTTCATAAAATCCGTAACATGATCTCTAAAACATTACATCATTTTGTCTTGCTTGACCATGGGTTGTCTAAACAAGATAAAAGATCATATTAATACATTAGTATTTAAGTAAAAGAAAATGTATTAAACTTGTATTGATCTAACACACATACAAAATGTTTTAAACATTTAGTATTTTACGTATGTTGTATAAAAATAGTTAAGATAATTATTTTTATACTAATGAGGTGTCGAGAAACTAAGAATATTATACTTAATAATATAAATAGTTTTTCGCAAATAAAAATAAATGACAATATCGAAGTAGTAACTTAATATGTCATTAACCTCACACATACAACTAGTATTAGAATAAATGGAACACATTCCCTAAAGTTTTATTTTCTTTTTAAAAGGAGTGATCGTGAGGGTCAAGAAAGATTCTGAGTACATATCAATTCATTATTCAAATTATGATTGATATCATTATCGAATCTAATTGACAAGTTTTCGAGTATGGACATGAAATTGGAGTCATTATTTGTCTAGCTTCAAGATAACATCAAAATATGATGAAATATATTATCTTGAATCTACATACTCAATCACATTCGATTGTTATGAAAATAATGACGTCCTCTCAAGACGAAAATAATATGCATCGGATCATAACTCACACTTGTGTTGAAGATGCCATATTGAGTCTTCTTGTCCAATGGTTGTGTTCCAAACATTAAACTAATATGTTTAAAAGATGCATGAAATACACAACTAAGTAGGATTGAGAACTTGGATTTTTCATCCGAAATATACAAGTAATTTACATTGCAATGCAATTAGTAAATGTGTCATTTCTGAAAAACCAAACACGAGCAAACAAACAACATATGTAAACTTTGCTCATGAACGACTCAACACTCAAAATCACATGTCTAGTAAAAGTGTCACACATAATATGTTATTAACTATTATGTACGTCATCAATCTTCGAGAATATCACATGTATTTCTCTTATTAAAAGATTGACAAAAGATAACTTATATCTTATGCATCTTATTTTCTTTGTAACATGAATGGTTATGTTACATGAGAATACATTGCATCCTGTTAACAAATATAGGATATTAGAGTTGAATAATAACCTAATACAACATGTGTCATTGCATAAACAACTAAAATTGGTCATACACTAAAATACTTGTTTCACTAAGCATTCGTAAGAGTGATAAGTTTCCTCTTAGAAAAGCATATTTGTTGAAATATACAATATGTCTCATTTCAAATCAGTGTTGCAAAAAAAGGTCTACAAGGCCGATTAATCGCCGATTAGGTGCTACAAGGCAACCGACCTTGCCGATTTATGTAACTGGGTCAAACAAATAGGTCAACTGTGGTCAACGACGGTCAATGGTGGTCAAACTTGCTGAAAACCTATAAATCTTGCCGGAAGTACCCAAAACTCACTGTAAACTTATTTTGATCACTTATAGTAACTGTTTAAGTCTATTAAAAGTTGTTTTTAAAAAAATACCTTACCGAAAATACCTAAAACTCACCGGAAATACACAAAACTTACCGGAAATAACTAAATTTTATCAGTAATGCCAATCTGATTAATCACCGATTAATCCCGCCTAGACCGATTACAAGGTACAAGGTGGTTGACCCTCCGACTACCGATTCACGATTTTTGCAACCTTGTTTCAAATATAATACTCTCAAGATCTACTAAGGTAAATAACCTTTACTAGATTCTTTTCTCAAGATATGCAAAGGAGCATTCTTGAAACACTCTCGATGTAGTAGATTCTACATTGCAGCACATTAGAGCATCTCTTGGTTCTAGGAAACTAAATCATGTTAAAATAACATGCAACTACTCAACAAACTGTCACACCCCCAAAATCGGGTCCAGCGGAAGCATACATGCCACTGGGGTGCAACTCAATTGGTATCACAACACAAGTGTAAAGAACGGTTTTCACATCAATCATTTAGAATATATTTGAGAAGTCAAAAGTGTTAAATTTACATTATGAAAAGTGGTGCGGAAGTTGGCCCATAAAATAAGTTAAGCGGTCCCAAATGTTTTATCAGAGTCTTCTATGACCATGCCATGCCCTGCCAAAAGCCTCAAGTAGCGTGCTATTGCTTGGTTCCTGAAAATACATGCTAAAGTGTCAACACGAGGTTGGTGAGTTCATAGAGTTTGTTTAACAAGTAAAGTATTCGAATAAAGATTTTCCCAGCAAAGGCATTGTAAATCCACTCAGTTGCAAATCCCGCCCATAACAACACTTGCAACCTGTGTGTTTACAACCCACTGCTAAATTATAGCTTGAGTAAGACATTTAAGTATACGATATGCGTTCTATATCACTAATAGACCTTATGCTGCTCACTAGGAGACTTATCAATGCTGCTCACGAGGAGATTTATCAATGCTGCTCACAAGGAGACTTATCAATGCTGCTCACGAGGAGACTTATCAATGCTGCTCACAAGGAGACTTATCAATGCTGCTCACGAGGAGACTTATCAATGCTGCTCACTACGAGACTTATCTACGGCTACCCCAAGTGTTTGATACTTAGGTCCGCGAAATGCTTTCAAGAGTAACACAAGTAAGTTTAACACAATCATGTACGTAAGCAAATAGTTTAAGCATGTATCTCCCCCAAAGAGTTTAAAACAATTATTAAAGAATAAGAGTGGGGCTATGAAACTCACCTGATGCGATAGCAACAATACTAGTGGTGAATATGCTGGAATGAGGCTCGGTCTCTAACCGCGACCTAATGTGAATGATATGATCTAAGGTAAGCAAATGAAATGATTCTACTCATGCAATTACGTATGTTAACGATACCACTCGTTAGTTTTGAAAATAACGTTTATCGTTGAAAACTACATTTTTGACGTCTCGCTAAGTTATGAACTACTTTTCGTGTAAATATGTTGAAACGGTACTCCACGATCCTTGTTTGATGTTTTATCGCCAAATAAAATAGTTTCGTCGCAAAATAACCCTTTTTACAACTTGTGAAAATATGACCAAACGGCCTCGCAAAACTAGTCGCAAAATATTGTACGTTAAGTGTTAGGAATAGAACTTGACGTTTTTGAAAACCTTGTAACATGATCTTAATGCCGTCTCATTTGAGTTTTGGTCATACGTGACTCGATCAACGGGAAAATAGCTCGCAACATGGTGACTTGAAAGAAAACTGTTTTACACTTGTAATATATTTTGCTATTAGAAGCTGTCAAAATTAAATAAGTTTCGTCAGGTTTTCAAACGTGTATATCTTGGTCGTTACAAGTCTGTTTTCAACGTTCTTTATATCCACGGAATCGTCATAACATGAACTAACATGTTTTCAATAGCTCGGCTCTCCTAGATCACGTCTAACGCCTCGTTTTGTCCCTTGAAGTTCGGCAAACAGCAAGCTTATTTTCAGAAAATAGTTTTTGTGTTGTCTAACTTTAAAACTTCGTATCTCCTTCGTTATAACTCGGTTTTTATCCATTCTTTCGGCCATAGTTTCGTCTTGGAATGTATTTTCTAAATCTTTGGTCCAAAGTTACACCCTAGCCCCTGAGTTTCCCACGTTTTGCAAAATGGGACAGCAACTATCTAATAGTGTCTAGAAATGAATTTTCTAGTTTATAACTTGTACAAAGCTTAACCAAACTACTTCAAATCAACTCCACAAGTACTCAATCCTACCATACACCTTCTCAGGGTGTCATGGGTCCTAATCATCACCAAAAATAGTGGGTTTCATGAGGATGTTAATAAAACTAGCAGATCTAGTGTTTAGAGATAGTTTAAAAGAAAAGTGGTATCATAAACATAAGTAACTTGCATTTTAAACCAACATAACTTGAAAACTCATAACCACATGGATCAAATGAAAGTATAACATGATAAAAAATATGTTCTTGAACTTACTTGAAGATTGATGAGTTTGGATGGAAAAAGATCACAACCTTGGAGTTTTTATTGCAAAACCCTAACAAGGATCATATATGGAACTAATCTAACACTTGTTCTTGAAAAGTTTTTGATTCCTCCTTGGTTCTTGTGGTGTGCCGTGGGATTGAGAGAGAAAGGAGGAGAGTGTGTGAAATTTTCTAGTGAAAATGAGCTAGTTTAGGCTTTATATAGGCCAAGGGCATTTTGGTAATTTCAACGAAAGGGTATAATGGTAATTTCACTAGGTTTTTGAAATATCTAGATATTTTTGAGAAAATATCTAGATATTTTAGGTTGGATACTTATCTTGACTTACGGAGTGAGTTTTGGTCCCGTTAATTGCTAACTGTAAGTCGTAAAGTCACAAACTTAAAACCGGGTATCCTAAAATTCCTAAATTTATGAAAATGTCACGGAAGGTGGAAAACATATATTTCTCTTGTTGGTAATGTTGTTTGGACATATCGGGATGCCTAAATGACGTTTAAACCTTAAAGTAAGTCTCGGACACGGTTTCGTGATTCTTGCAGAAATTATCCGACGAGTGCCAAAATCTCGGGTTATCATTAAAATAGTTTAACTTACGAGAATATGAAATAAAAATTTTGGAATGAATAGTGCCAGTGAATAGTAAAAATGAATAGTACTCGTGAATAGTAATTTGTCGAGGTTCGGAAAAATGGCCTGAAATTACGAGTTGTGACAGTCTCCACCCGTTAGAGGAATTCAGTCCCTGAATTCAGCTCACTCGTTCTACGTACGTACGTTCTCATGGTCGGGTTTGATGGGGGTAAACTTTCCCATGATCGAGCATAGCCTTCAAAAGACCTCTAGGTAACCGATTTTTACTTAATCCCACAACTCATCAAACAAGAACTGTCATGGGATTAGGTTAAATCGGTTTGAGGTTGTCGATTCAAATTTAATCTCACAACTCATCAAACAAGAACTGTCATGAGATTAAACTGAATCGGCTCGGGTAACAACTTGATTCCAGTTTGATCCTCGCAACTCATCAAATAAGAACTGTCACTTAGATCAAACTGGGAACAAGTGGTTTGAAGGAGGTCTTTTGAAAATTTGGCTCGATTATGGAATTGCTTACACTGATCAAATCAATCCGGACATAATTCCATTATAACTACCCTCAGTATTGCAAAATTCATCTCTGAGTCGAACATAGGTGGTCAGGCTATGTCCCACTGTCCCGGGTCGAATATAGATGACCAGTCTATATTCCACCGAGGTTCAATGAATTTTGGAATACTCAGCTTAGTTATAATAATACTATGTCCTTCACATGTAAAGGGGGTTCAAAAGACTAAGGCAGGTGATCAGGCTTGAGGTCGAAAGATGAAACTACGTAAGGAAAAGGTGTAACGCTGCGACCTGCATGATATGTAAGCATACTTATATGGAATACAATTATAGTAATCAACGAGGGTAAGTGAGTATAATCTATCTGGCAATAAGATATAAATCTCATTAAATATGTCAGCAACAAACCACAAATGAGGCATCAGCTTGGCAGGCAGGCACGTGGCGGTCATAGGGTTAAGTTTTCGTAAAAGTAGCTATAGTTTAGGTTTCAAAATTACCCAATTCTCTATAGCCTAGGCTCTGATACCAATCTGTCACACCCCCAAAATCGGGTCCAGCGGAAGCATACATGCCACTGGGGTGCAACTCAATTGGTATCACAACACAAGTGTAAAGAACGGTTTTCACATCAATCATTTAGAATATATTTGAGAAGTCAAAAGTGTTAAATTTACATTATGAAAAGTGGTGCGGAAGTTGGCCCATAAAATAAGTTAAGCGGTCCCAAATGTTTTATCAGAGTCTTCTATGACCATGCCATGCCCTGCCAAAAGCCTCAAGTAGCGTGCTATTGCTTGGTTCCTGAAAATACATGCTAAAGTGTCAACACGAGGTTGGTGAGTTCATAGAGTTTGTTTAACAAGTAAAGTATTCGAATAAAGATTTTCCCAGCAAAGGCATTGTAAATCCACTCAGTTGCAAATCCCGCCCATAACAACACTTGCAACCTGTGTGTTTACAACCCACTGCTAAATTATAGCTTGAGTAAGACATGTAAGTATACGATATGCGTTCTATATCACTAATAGACCTTATGCTGCTCACTAGGAGACTTATCAATGTTGCTCACGAGGAGACTTATCAATGCTGCTCACAAGGAGACTTATCAATGCTGCTCACAAGGAGACTTATCAATGCTGCTCACAAGGAGACTTATCAATGCTGCTCACGAGGAGACTTATCAATGCTGCTCACAAGGAGACTTATCAATGCTGCTCACGAGGAGACTTATCAATGCTGCTCACTAGGAGACTTATCTACGGCTACCCCAAGTGTTTGATACTTAGGTCCGCGAAATGCTTTCAAGAGTAACACAAGTAAGTTTAACACAATTATGTACGTAAGCAAATAGTTTAAGCATGTATCTCCCCCAAAGAGTTTAAAACAATTATTAAAGAATAAGAGTGGGGCTATGAAACTCACCTGGTGCGATAGCAACAATACTAGTGGTGAATATGCTGGAATGAGGCTCGGTCTCTAACCGCGACCTAATGTGAATGATATGATCTAAGGTAAGCAAATGAAATGATTCTACTCATGCAATTACGTATGTTAACGATACCACTCGTTAGTTTTGAAAATAACGTTTATCGTTGAAAACTACATTTTTGACGTCTCGCTAAGTTATGAACTACTTTTCGTGTAAATATGTTGAAACGGTACTCCACGATCCTTGTTTGATGTTTTATCGCCAAATAAAATAGTTTCGTCGCAAAATAACCCTTTTTACAACTTGTGAAAATATGACCAAACGGCCTCGCAAAACTAGTCGCAAAATATTGTACGTTAAGTGTTAGGAATAGAACTTGACGTTTTTGAAAACCTTGTAACATGATCTTAATGCCGTCTCATTTGAGTTTTGGTCATACGTGACTCGATCAACGGGAAAATAGCTCGCAACATGGTGACTTGAAAGAAAACTGTTTTACACTTGTAATATATTTTGCTATTAGAAGCTGTCAAAATTAAATAAGTTTCGTCAGGTTTTCAAACGTGTATATCTTGGTCGTTACAAGTCTGTTTTCAACGTTCTTTATATCCACGGAATCGTCATAACATGAACTAACATGTTTTCAATAGCTCGGCTCTCCTAGATCACGTCTAACGCCTCGTTTTGTCCCTTGAAGTTCGGCAAACAGCAAGCTTATTTTCAGAAAATAGTTTTTGTGTTGTCTAACTTTAAAACTTCGTATCTCCTTTGTTATAACTCGGTTTTTATCCATTCTTTCGGCCATAGTTTCGTCTTGGAATGTATTTTCTAAATCTTTGGTCCAAAGTTACACCCTAGCCCCTGAGTTTCCCACGTTTTGCAAAATGGGACAGCAACTATCTAATAGTGTCTAGAAATGAATTTTCTAGTTTATAACTTGTACAAAGCTTAACCAAACTACTTCAAATCAACTCCACAAGTACTCAATCCTACCATACACCTTCTCAGGGTGTCATGGGTCCTAATCATCACCAAAAATGGTGGGTTTCATGAGGATGTTAATAAAACTAGCAGATCTAGTGTTTAGAGATAGTTTAAAAGAAAAGTGGTATCATAAACATAAGTAACTTGCATTTTAAACCAACATAACTTGAAAACTCATAACCACATGGATCAAATGAAAGTATAACATGATAAAAAATATGTTCTTGAACTTACTTGAAGATTGATGAGTTTGGATGGAAAAAGATCACAACCTTGGAGTTTTTATTGCAAAACCCTAACAAGGATCATATATGGAACTAATCTAACACTTGTTCTTGAAAAGTTTTTGATTCCTCCTTGGTTCTTGTGGTGTGCCGTGGGATTGAGAGAGAAAGGAGGAGAGTGTGTGAAATTTTCTAGTGAAAATGAGCTAGTTTAGGCTTTATATAGGCCAAGGGCATTTTGGTAATTTCAACGAAAGGGTATAATGGTAATTTCACTAGGTTTTTGAAATATCTAGATATTTTTGAGAAAATATCTAGATATTTTAGGTTGGATACTTATCTTGACTTACGGAGTGAGTTTTGGTCCCGTTAATTGCTAACTGTAAGTCGTAAAGTCACAAACTTAAAACCGGGTATCCTAAAATTCCTAAATTTATGAAAATGTCACGGAAGGTGGAAAACATATATTTCTCTTGTTGGTAATGTTGTTTGGACATATCGGGATGCCTAAATGACGTTTAAACCTTAAAGTAAGTCTCGGACACGGTTTCGTGATTCTTGCAGAAATTATCCGACGAGTGCCAAAATCTCGGGTTATCATTAAAATAGTTTAACTTACGAGAATATGAAATAAAAATTTTGGAATGAATAGTGCCAGTGAATAGTAAAAATGAATAGTAAATTATGAATAGTAATTTGTCGAGGTTCGGAAAAATGGCCTGAAATTACGAGTTGTGACACAAACAAAGGTGTTATCCAAGAGATCATAAAATGCACCATCTCCATCAAATAACCTCTAAATCTCAAACACGAAATTAAAATATTTCGCTTTCCTTTGTTAGGAGTTGTGTAAGACATGTCATTTTCTTGACCGACTTTCAAAGTATGATTAGTTGAGTCATATTAGGCCATGTATTAGCGAAATAAGCTAATATCATCTTTGCTATACTTCGATAGGCAAATATAGGAATTTGAATTTTTCTAACATGAGAATGACTACTGGAGAACCTATCGCACTAGAAATTCAATTTGACCTAACGGTTGAATTGCTTCCAGAAAAGAAGTTGGGTTCGTGGTATAACCCATAAAAATGGTCGTGTTTAGCCTGAATTGAGCACCACTAGTGATAGTCTCATACTCATTCTCTAACTTGAAAAATTTTCATTCCTACATTTGACTAGAGATAGTTTACATCGGTGAACTTTATCTCCCGTTAGGATTTCATTTTGAAGAAGCAGTAATTAGGATCTTCCTTAGTAAACCTAGATTGCTTGCATCCCACATATGTGTTTCAAAATGATAACATGTTCTCATAAGATATGATTAAATGTCTTCATGATCTTAAATGCTAAATGATTATCATGTTTTGCATGATGCTTGTATTTATTCCTTATGTGCATTTTACATGATTTGATTGTAAATTTTGCACCCACACTATGTCCTTTTAACACATTAGGAATTAGGTATGCCTATCACTATGAACCCTTAGAAGTCATATAGTCATACACGAGTGTCAAAACCTATAAGTTAAAGTAGTCGCGAAGTTGTCCTAATTCCCTTGTCATCACTTCGCCTTCTTCCAAGTTATACACCCTTTTGTCATGGGAAGGTTAGATATAAACCTAGTAGAACTCGGAGTAGGTTTGACAACTTAAATATTTCATCTGAAATATTCAAGTAAGTTTAACTTGCGATCGCAATTGTTAAATGTCATATCCGAAACATCATATTCAAGCCTTTTAACAACATATGTTAAAACGCTCATCCAAAAGCTAAAAACTAACATCTACCCTCGGGTGACAAAGGACTCACGAATTACTATATAAGTGATTAGTAGTTCCTTTCATCCTCGTGTGATTATACACTTCTTAAGATTCCAAACCCTGCTGTGAATCAACACCATAGGCCCTGCGTTACGTGTTTCAAAACCCCGTGAAACACTCGCGTGCGAAGCACATCGAAATCCGTAAATCAACCAAACCTCTCAAACGAGAATCCTCTAACCATCTTCGCCTTGGTCTTGGAATGATGGAACATATTCCATAAATCTTATGACTATTTAAATATTTCACTGGAAATATTAAAGTCATCCCTCGTACCCCTCTTATGACTACTTGAATATTTCCCTGGAAATATTGTAGTCATCTCGTGCGTCTTGTCTCATGACTCTTTAAATATTTCACTGGAAATATTGAGTCATTCTTTAAATCCCTCTCATGACTACTTAAATATTTCACTGGAAATATTAAGTCATTCTTTACGTCTCATCTCATGACTTCTAAATATTTTACTGGAAATATTAAGTCATCCCTCACGTTCCTCATATGATCACTTGAATATTTCACTGGAAATATTGAGATCATCTCTTCTATTTCGTGTCATGACTTTTAGATATTTCACTGGAAATATCAAGTCATTCCCTCTATCTCATCCCATGACTTTTAGATATTTCACTGGAAATGTCAAGTCATATCTTGTGTCTCGTCTCATGAATTTTTAAATATTTCACTGGAAATATTAAGTCATCCTTCACATCGCTCTAATGACTACCTATGTATTTCCTCAAAAATATGAAAGTCATCTCTTCTCGTCTAGTACCGTTCATCTCGTAAAAAGAATTTATTAGGTATAAATTCTCTCATCGTGTCGAAAAGTCTCACTAAATCAGCGAGATTTATTCGTAAAATCCTCTTAAATTCTAATTACAACTTAAATATTTCACCCGAAAAATTTAAAGTATATTTAATTTGCAAAATGCAATTAAACGTTATTTCTCGTTCTCGATTAACATTCATCGAATCCTGTTGGATTCATTCAAAAAAGAATTTATTTGTTATAAATTCCTTTAATCTAAAGTCCAGAAAAATCACACCATATGTGAAATTTCTTTGTCAAAAATCTAATTCTGGGTCAAAACTGACCTCAGCAGGTCACGGTACCCTTAAATAGGGGACGGTACCGCTAAATTTAACGATACCGTAGGACCGTTCTCTGCTGAGACAGTTTATTTTGTCTTCAATTCTCACTCTTTCAAAAACACTATCGAAACCCACTCGATGTAGTCTTGAACCAGAACCGTCTCCTATCAGAATAGATTCTGTCTATCTTCTGATTTCTTAGCTTTTTCCCCTTTCACTTCCGCATGTTACTGAACACACCATATGTTTGGTTACTTCCGTATCCATTATCTTCTCAACTTATCTGCACTTTTCAACCTTAGTTCTACACTACCAATGCTTCTGCATCCCACTCATCTTCCACACACTTCAAGCGAAGAACTGCTAGGATAAGTTGAGATAACCCTTCTTCATCAATATAGATAACCCCATTAGAACCTTATCACTAACCTCACAACCTTGAAGATTTTATCTTCTTAACCCTTAGGATATCTCCACGTGATCATATGCCTCATCATATGAATGTTCTATGAATATTCACAATGATTGAGAAGAGCTACGTGACTTCAAAGGTGAAGTTTATTGTATGCTATCCACCACTTGTCATGACGTTACTAAGCTCATCGCTTCCGTCAACGTTTGTTTTCCTTTTTATTTTTTTTCACACATCTTGTCCGGATGGTCATAGATTAAGGGGGAGCGAAAACACACTCGTATAGTCTTTCAACAAACACTCTCAAGAACACACAAATGTGATTCTTATTCCCTAGAAAACTTCCCTTTAGCTGCCCAGAACTAGGCTGCATAGGAAAATTCGGGACTTCCAGGTCACGGTACCGTTAAATAGGCCACGATACCGTTAAATTTAACAGTACCGTGTGGTATTTAGTGGTACCGTGCCTATGTTTGATGAATTTTCACTGTTTCCTCTAGATCCCTGCATCCCTAACCTCAAACATGCAAAATTTTGCAAACTCACATACACCCTAAGATTTCCTCACTACACCATAGGACACCACCACCAACTTTAGTTCGAATCCCACAACTCTTGCCTATATAAGGCATCACCATTGCAAGCTTATCTTGCATCTCATTTTCACACTCAACCCTTATAACTAAACTTCACTCTTGACAGTGTTATTTAGTTTCAAAACCTTCAACCCTTATAAACCTTTTAGCTACACTTCACTCTTGACAGTGATAGTTAGTCTAAGAACCTTCAACCTATCGATCATCACACTAAAACCTTACAACTATTCCTCACTTTGGATAAGTGATAGTTAGTTCAACAACCTTCAACCCTCACAATCAAACGAAACCCTTCATGCATTAAATTATCTCTAACACACAACTAGGATCATCCAAACTAGAAATCTAGAACTTCGTTACCTCAACCCCGTTAGAGATATCCACCCCCAATCCTATTAGGATCACATGCACAATTTTTTTTATAAATATATCATGCATCTCATTGTCAGTGCAAACGATATATTAATCTAAACAATCCTAACACCAATCATCTTAGGTAGATGATTGTGTTGTTCAAAAGGCTTGTTAGAACTTGCCTTCCCAATGACAACTTGGAAGAAGTCATTTTGTATGTCAGTCAACGAACGAATCTCGTTCTTGTTAGTGTGATTTATTGAACAATTACACCTTAGGTTGTCGGTTGGGTTGTGACACTCAAGTGTCTTTGAATTGCAATATGCATTCATCTTTTTGTGTCGCTCAACTTTCTTGGGCTTTTTTTTGGTCTTTATCCTTTTGGCACACTTTTAGGCTGTGTCACTCACGTAGTTTAACCCTTGCATGTCTTGCTATGTGCGTTCTATCCCTATAATGTTGCACCTAATCTTTTATATATTATGTTGCATGAAGCTAACCCTTGATGTAGGAAAAGCCTTTGTAAGAATTTGATCCATGGATGCGCTAGATACTAAGGTGAATAAACAAGGGGATTCAATTATCACAGGGGAGCATTGAGCTAGGGGGAGGTCGGGGGTATTTGAATACATAGCATGGAGTCGTCTTCACAAGTGGTGATAGAAGACTTCACTGGGATGATGCAAGCTCGCCTTTTTGGGAAGAAAGGATAGTAGTGTAATAAGGGGGAGTAGAGAGTGAATTCAAGGGAGAGCTCGAGGCAACTACCTTTTTGCTTCGACAAAAAGGGGAGAAGGGAGTGTAAACAGGTAACTTTTAAATTTTACTGTGTGTTACGGTTTACATATTTGTCACCATCAAAAATGGGGAGATTGTTAGTGCAAATATTACGATATTTAAACTAAACGGTTTCTTCGGTTTTAATAATGACAAACATGTAACTTGTAATGCATAACGTAAAATGTGCAAGTTACTTGTAAACACAAATCATCAATGCATACTTACATCAACACCTCCCGACGTCTCAAGTATGCTTCAACAAAGTCGTACATTTTCATCCCGACGTAAATCACTCAAGGTATGGACAAACAAATCTACTACTTGACAAATGATCAAAGGATTATATTTTTCTCTAAACTTCACATTCTTAATGTGACAAAACATTTCTTTTAAAAATATATTTTACAAATTATTTTTGAATTAAAAAGAAATGTTTTATTTTGAAAAATAAGTTTAAAAAATTCCAACAGTCATTTTTCACCCCAAACAGCTCCATATATTCCCAAATAAACCTTCCGCACTAAAAACAAACGGAGGAGCGTCCACGGTACCACTAAAGTACCGATGGTACCACTAAATTTAGTGGTACCGTGTGACAATTAGTGGTACCGTGTCCTTATAACAGCTAGTTTTTCTTTGCCTATAAATAATGGACCATTTTACACTTCCAACTTAATTTTTCCAGTCAGTTTTTTCTTGTCTAATCCCTCCTCACTTAGATCACTTTCTTTGATCATTTAGAGAGTCTTAGTTTGTTTAAGAGTGATCCTTTCATCCCACCTAGAGATCACCTTCATTCCTCTTCTAGTGCAAGAGAAGAACACATAGTATCACAAAGATACAAAGTGTTGTAGTTGTAGTTAGAGCACTTGTAGCATTTGTTACACACTTGATTGTATCTTTGTATACATCAATATCATTTTTCTTTTGAGAGTTTGTAAGGGAAGATCATTGTGATCTTATAGAGATATTGAATATCTCTTGTAGCTTGTGTGCTAGTGTGTTAATCAAGTTGATCAAGGGTAGATAGGGTAGATTGAGTCAAGTGAGGGTTGATCATTGTGATCTTGTCGAGATCTTGGAGATCTCTTGAAGCTTGTGGGCTTGTGTGATTGATTAAGTAGATCAAGGGTAGATCGGGTAGATTGAGTCAAGTGGGAGTAGATCATTGTGATCTTATTGAGATCTTGGAGATCTCTTGTAGCTTGTGGGCTTGTGTGTTGATCAAGCGGATCAAGGGTAGATCGAGTCAAGTGGGAGTAGATCATTGTGATCTTGGTGAGATCTTGGAGATCTCTTGTAGCTTGTAGGCTTTTGTATTGATCAAGCGGATCAAGGGTAGATCGTGAGTAGATCATGTGGATCGTGGTAGATTAATGCTAGCTAAGATTAGTACTCGACATTTAGCTTAGTGTTGGAAATAAGAATAAGCGACGTTGTACGGTTTTCTCTGCCTGAAGGGAGCTTGTTGATTAGTGAAGTAACTCTCGAGTTGGGTACTCGGGGAGTGGAGTAGGGAGAAGATGAGCTTCGTGACCGAACCACTATAAATCATCGTGTCCGGTTTGCGCCTTCTCACTTATCTCTTTACTTTCATTTTATTCTTTATCGCTTTATATTTATATTTGCATTGCGTTTATGTTTGTGTGGCTAGTTTCTTATGTTATGTTGATTATATATGTGTCATGGTTTGATTGTGCTTTTTTTGTAGTTTACTTTATTCATCTCTAGATGTTATATGATCATTGTTGACACTTTTCATATTACGTCACACTTGATCAGGTGTTTGATACAAAAAGTTTTTAAGTTTTTAAATGGAAACATATTCACCCCCCCCTCTATGGTTTCCACAGCATTTACATTTCATTTCAGTATAATTATTTTTGTTACGTTTATAATTATATAACGAACTTTTGACGATTTGCTTAACATGTTATACAACGACATTCGAAGAGACGATAATTGTGGAATCAAAAACATAAAAACAAGATAATATTATATATAATATTATTTTTGAACTTTAAGCATTTTAAGCATATCAAACTCACACAACACAAACCAAATCGTTGTCCGTACTCAATTACACACTCAACATTCGTGTTGAGCCAAAACTATAAACATCTCAGACTTTACTATTAATTCGGGTCGTGTGCTGGAGCTGTTCCCATAACTTACTTGATTTCATATTTCACCTTGCTGGGTATACTCAAGGTGAGTCATAGCCCCACTATTACTTTATTACTCTCTTTAAACTACTTGGGGTGAGAAACATGCTTACTTTTATGGATCATTGAAACAATGCTTTTGTTTGATAAAACTATTACCTACGGGCCTAAGTACTGTATTTATGCACTCTATGCATGTTCATTAATACATGGACTCTTCCCATGTTATTACTTGCACTCTTGGCATGCTTATTACTACATGGACTCTTCCCATGTTATTACATGCAGTAGCTTCGGTGACATGAGACTTAGAGCAGAGTAATAGCACTTTTGTATACATTTCGCGCTTTGAAATGTTAAATCATGGACTTATGATCCAACTTTATTGCTTTATATAAACCTATGAACTCACCAACCTTTGTGATGACACTTTAGCATGTTTTTCTCAGGTGTTTAGCTGTTTACTATATGATGATGCAAGGCAGTGCGTGGCAGGGGCATAGGCACACTTTTGGAGTGCACACATAGCACTCATGACCATGGTTTTTGTACTATGGGACAACTAATAACAATAGTGGGCCTTGTTTTCCGCATTTCAATTATGTAAAACAGATGTTTTATTTAATAAAGCTTTTAAAACGAATTTGATAAATTCGTTATCTATTACTTATGTTACGATCTAATTAAGTAACACCCCAGATGTTAATTCCGCTGTGATCAGATTTTGGGGTGTTACAGATTGGTATCAGAGCTAAGGTTATAGAGAACTAGGTACACATAAAACCTAGACTATAACCGCTTTTTACAAAAACTTACCCTATGACCGCCAGTGACAGCCTGCCTTACTTGCCACTTTACTTGCTACTCTACTTATTGTTTCAGCATGTTTAGCACACACTTTCGTGTTAACATACTTACGTACTACTTCGATAAACACATACTTTGTGTTACTGCCTAGCATATACTGCATGCTACTTTTAGGACACATACTTTGTGTTACTGCTTGGCATATACTTACGTGCTACTTTGAGGACACATACTTTCGTTTTAACTGTATACATATACTTATGAACTTATACTATGGCTAATACTATCTAGCCTTACACTAATAATTATAGGTATCTTCTACATACTTATACACGTATACTATCTTTGTCACAGACCATGTCTTCCAAATCATTTGATACCACTAAAACTATTCTCCGTACTGCTCGTACATCACCTACCCTTCAGGTCACTTCAGATGCTGAAGACCCCTATGTACAAGTATCAAAATCTCAGCCTAATACTGAGCTTACTCTAAACACATCATCACCTACCCACTCATCTCCACCTAGGAGAGCTACTGTGTCTTATTCAGATGAAGAAATGATTGGTTGTCCGGCTACATTCGAAATTGGGCAGAGTTCGAGGGGAACGCACCAAGAGATAAATTGGAAGGATGTAAATCCAAACTCTCCACTATCTGACGTTCCAGACTCCCCAATGCCAAACATCCCAGATGACTTATCCTCACTTAATCCCCCTAACGATACTATAAGTACTCGTGATTCAATATGGACCCTTCTTCATCAGCAAGCCAGTACACTAGACGCCCACACTGAACAGCTGGAAAGGTTACCACCAAACCGTTTTGAATGGTATAATCGAAACCTTGACACTTTGTTTAAAAGAGCCGATGCTGAGAAGCGAGAAGTGTTTGACTTAGAGATGAAGGTTGATAAAATGAAGGACACTTATAACTATGAGCTTAGAAACTTGGATTCCAGAGTCCGCTGTTTGAGTAGGGACCATACTCAGGTACATGGTAGGATAAAAGGCGTTGAAAGGACCCTATGGTTAGCCAGAGACATGGCAAGGAACCAGGATCAGAAGATTTCAGTCTTAGAAGCCATGTTAGCTACTCAGATGAGGATGTGCCAGGAATTCCATATACGCTTCGCAAACATGGAAGCTGTACAACTGGAGCTTGAGACAGAAATTCGGCGTTTACGTCGAGGACGTAACTAATCTTAGAACCATATGTATCGATTCTGTACCCACTAAACCGAGTAGTTTTCGGTTAGTGTCTAAAATATTTCCCAATAAGCTTGTAATTTTCACAACTTGTAATCGACTTTTAATCTATAACAAGCTCATTTTGTCATATCTCTCTGTTGTGATTTAATTTTTCCTTCATACTCTGCTGTGATGCTTCACATTCATGTGATGACTTATCATAATCTTATGCAAAATCTCATCATTTGTTATTTCTTTTGTAGACAAATGGGTCCACACAAATCAACCCGTACTCGCAACGCAACTAATGCCACTCCCCCTCCAAATGTAGTCAACCAGCCAACTTTGGCACAACTTGTGGCACAGCAGGAGCCATGGCAGAAGCCATGGTAGCTGCTGCCATTATGGGATCAAGCACTAACACAGGTGACAGAGCCGCGAGATCCACTACTGTCAGTCGGGCCTGCACATATAAAGAGTTTCCTGTACTGCGACGCTTCACACAAAGGTTTAGGTGCTGTTTTGATGCAAAGACAGAAAGTGATTGCTTATGCATCGCGACAACTCAAAACACATGAAAAGAATTACACCACCCATGATTTAGAACTGGGAGCAGTTGTATTCGCTCTTAGGATATGGTGACATTACCTGTATGGAACTAAGTGTACAGTGTTTACGGACCACAAAAGCCTACAACATATCTTAGACCAGAAAGAGTTGAACATGAGACAACGTCGGTGGCTAGAATTACTCAGTGATTACGACTGTGAAATTCGTTATAATCCTGGAAAAGCCAACGTTGTGGCAGATGCTCTTAGCCGAAAAGAATGACTCAAACCCTTGAGAGTCAGATCATTAGGAATGACGATCAGTTCATCACTTCCATCAAAAATCCTCACTGCACAGGTTGAGGCAGTCAAGGAAGAAAATAGACCAAATGAGAAACTTTACGGTATGCCAGAAAATGCAAACGGCTTTGTAAAGCGATCAGACGAAGTACTGTGCTTCAACGATAGAAGCTGGGTACCACTCTATGGTGGGATACGAGAGTTAATTATGCACGAATCGCATAAGTCTAAATACACTATTCATCCTGGATCTGATAAAATGTACCTTGATCTTAAGAAACTTTATTGGTGGCCTAACATGAAGGCGGATATTGCACTGTATGTCAGTAAATGCTTAACTTGTTCTAAGGTTAAAACAGAACATCAGCGACTTTCTGGATTACTAGTGCAACCCGAACTCCCTGTGTGGAAATGGGAACGAATCACTATGGACTTCATAACCAAACTACCACGAACATCTAGTGGATATAACACGATTTGGGTGATTGTTGACAGACTCACCAAATCAGCACATTTCCTTCCCATCAAAGAAACTGACAGCATGGATCAACTCGCTCGTTTATACCTGAAGGAAGTGGTCTCCAGACATGGGGTACCAATTTTGATCATCTCCGATCGTGATAGTCGTTTCACTTCAAACTTTTGGCAGTCACTCCAGAAAGCTTTGGGAACTAAACTCGATCTGAGTACAGCTTACCATCCCCAAACAGACGGCCAAAGCGAAAGAACCATTCAAACCTTGGAGGATATGCTCCGAGCTTGGGTAATAGATTTCGGCAAGAAATGGGACGGACATTTTCCCCTAGTCGAATTCTCGTACAACAACAGCTATCATACAAGTATAAAAGCTGCACCATTCGAAGCATTTATGGATGAAAGTGCCGATCACCCATTTGTTGTATAGAAGTTGGAGACAATCAACTCACAAGTCCCGAACTCATTCATGAGACAACCGAAAAGATTGTGCAGATTCGTAACCAGATGCAAGCTGCATAAGATAGACAAAAGAGCTATGCAGACAAGAGACGTAAACCACTTGAGTTCCAAGTAGGGAACAGAGTGATGTTAAAGGTTTCGCCATGGAAAGGAGTGATACGTTTTGGCAAACGTGGAAAACTAAATCCTCGTTACATTGGACCTTTTGAAATTCTCGAAAGAATCGGACCGGTAGCGTACCGACTTCAGCTACCGCAAGAACTCAACAACGTACATGATGTCTTTCATGTATGCAATCTAAAGAAATGCTTGTCCGAGGAAACTCTTACTATTCCTCTGGAAGAAATCAAAATTGACAATCGACTACACTTTATCAAAAAACCTGTTGAAATCATGGACCGAGAGGTCAAGAAACTAAAACATAGTCGAATACCAATTGTCAAGGTTCGTTGGGATTCACGAAGAGGCCCTGAATTCACCTGGGAACGCAAAGATGAATTCAAGACCAAATATCCCCATCTTTTTGTATCTCCATCTGATAACCTGGGAGGAATGTCGGGATGACATTCAGATAAGGTTGGGAGACTGTAACAAATGGCAATTTTCCATTTGCTTAACTATGATTAATTATCAGAAAATGCGCATTATTTATTTTCTGACACTTGTTAATGAGGGATTATCACATTTAATTACATTATCACACTACGATAACTCACAAACATTGATACATGATTCAATGAGGGACTATACTATGATGAAGCGAAAAGTGTACCGCTTTTAGGGGGTCATTTAAGCCCTAAATCGTATTTATTTGATCAAATATTGCCCTAAATCGTTCTTTTTGTCATTTTAGGTACTTTGGAGAAGAAATCTGGAAAAGGAAGCATTTTGGACATTTTTGGAGCATAAAAGTGAAGAAAACGACAAAGTCTCAAAATCGGCTGGAAAAGTACCTTTGACGGCGTCAGGGATTGTTCGGCGTCATGGCTTGGCAAAAGAGGTGGATACGAAAAATACACATGATAAGCCAGGGAGTTTTGCAATGTAAAGTCTGACGGCGTCACCCTTTAAGGTGATCAAGGCCATCACGGTTTAAGTTAAAGAGGGACGGCGTCAAGCCCATTTCTGACGGCGTCAAGCCTTGATAGGCCAGAGCGGATTTTGGAGCACTAAAGAGGGACGGCGTCAAGAAGGCCATCTGGGAACCCTAGACACGGCGAGGTGACGGCGTCAAGTCCTATAACGTAACGCCGTCAGCCCTTAAACTCTATATATAGTTTTGCAATTTTTTGCCATTAGTATGCAACTTTGTGAGGAGAAACCCTAAGACGAATTTCTGCCATTTTTAAGGGTTTTCATGCCCTTGGATCTCCCATGTTTAATTGAAGATAAGTAATTACTTAATCAATCAATATGTCTATGTGTTGTTTGATTATATCTTGTTCTTGTCTTTTGATTAACATGCTAGGCTAGATTTATCTTGTGTTTGCTTAGATCTAATGAAACCTAACTATTGATTATCGGTTATTAGTGTGTTATTAATTGTATTGAATGATTGTTTATTGATGTTAGGCTTAAGAAAACTGGCTAACTTCCTATACGGTAACTTGCTTGAACGTCTTAAGAAACATGAACCAATGCGTACTAGGTTTTTATGGTTGTATTTAATGCATGAGCGAATTCTAGTGATCCCATGTTAGGAGCTTCCTAGCCGGCTCGACATAGGAGTGAAGTAGGAGCTTGTAGAGTTGGGGAAGTACGTACGCCACCCCACGATTGGTATTAAGGAATACACCCGTCATCCACGCAATTAATACACACTAATCAACCGGTAAAAGATAGTTAGGGAGTAAGGAAATCTAAGTAAACACATTTCTCTCCACATAAGTTTCACAACCTTTTCATTTTCAGTTATTTTATTTTCTTTGCAATTGTAGTTATTTGGGTTAGTTGACTAGCAACTAATTCCGCCCACTCATTCAAACCCGAGATTTTACTTGCTTTCATAAAAAATATAAAAATACAAAAAAGAATCTTCCCTCACCCTTAGACCTATTAGAGTAGTTTTTCAATCCTAACGACACTATTCCCTGTGGAGAACGATCAATCCCCCGTACTTACCACTACACTATACTACATCGGTCAGGTACACTGCCTGGTGGGGTTGTAAGCCTCTTGAGATCCCTCGAGAGGTAAAACCTGTTGTAAGGTCGTAAAACCACGCATCAAGTTTTTGGCGCCGCTGCCGGGGAATAGTTATTGTTTAGGTTGAATTTTTATTTTATTAGGTCTACTCACTAGATTCCTTTCTAGTGAGATTTTTATTTTATTTTTCTAGATTTTCTTTAGTCTATCTTTTTTTTCTTCGTTTCTTTGTTCGTAACCATTACCATCCGACATCATGGAAGGTGGTAATATCCTTGATCCCAACAACCCACCACCACAACAACACCCACCTCCTAGAGCCCGTACCTTAGGAGACTACTCCCGTCCTAGCCACCATGGCTATCGAAACACCATTGAGCTCACTCAAGGAGCCAATGTCACTCCCTTGCGATCCGACACCATCCGGTTGGTGCAAAGCGGATGCGCATTCCATGGACTTCGTTCTGAAGATCCTAATCAACATCTCAGGGACTTTCTCAAAATCGTTGATTCCATAGACCTTGATTTTGCCACTCGAGAGACGACCCGACTGCGTCTCTTTCAATTCTCTCTGCTGGACCAAGCTAGTCAATGGCTAGAGCGTCTACCCGCAGGATCCATCACCTCTTGGGATGATCTCACCACTCGTTTCCTCGCTCAGTTTTTCCCACCGGGAAGAACTACCAAGCTAAGGAATGATATCTTGATGTTCCAACAACGTCAAGGCGAAACCCTCTACGAGGCATGGACTCGATTCAAGGACTTACTCCAAAAAGTCCCTCACCATAGCATAGAACTTTGGCTCCAAGTCCAAATCTTCTATGACCATATCAATCTCTCCACGAGGAAAACCATTGACCAATCGGCCGGTGGTAAGCTACGTGATCTAAGTGCGGAACAATCATGGGCTCTCCTAGAAGATCTTGCTCTTTATGACAACGAAAGTTGGAGTGATCCCCGTGATTTGAATAAAATGGTCAAGGCAATATCTTTGCCTTCGAATAATTCAAGCACTTCCGACCGTAGGATCATAGAACTTGAAGACCAAGTCAAGTTTCTTATGAAATCCTACGAGGCTCCTAAACTTTTAGGCCAAGTGAACAAAATCACTTCTTCGTGTAAATTATGTAGTGGTCCCCACGACACTCATGATTGCATGGAACTCCCCAAACAGGCTTTCAAAGAATTCGCATCCTCGCGAATCGATAAGACGGGAGATAAGTGGCTCACCACTAATTATGGACCCAAGAATTCCGAAGATAGGTATGAGGCATGGAAGAGTAAGCCAAATTTTAGTTGGAACCAAACTCAAAGCGTATCATTCAATGACTCTCCCCCACTCACCTGGTCTGAACATTATCCTCATCAGCATACGCATAAACAACAAAATCGCGAGGAATCACTGCAAAAAATCATTCTCTCTCAAGAAACACAGCTCTCCAAACTTGAGAATCAATTCAGACAACAACAAGTTGATATGAACAACAAGGTTGATAACCTGTTAAAAGTTATCAATGATCGCATTGCTGGCAGGTCAACTTGTGAGTTAGCACGAGTTAAAGAGATCAAATCTGTCACGGTGACTCACCAAACACCCCCTCCTGTAAAAATCAAGCACCCTAGTAAACTCTTCAAACACATATCACAAAACGGAAAAGAAACTGGAGATGCTCATACCCCGTCAAAACCACTCCACTTCATGAATACCATTACAACAATACCTATTCCTAAACCCAATCTGGACCAACAATCAACCGAGAACGTGGATAATGAAATGGAGGGTGAAGTTCCCGAAAAAAACCCCGAGGCGCCCGGCGACTATCTAGACTCACCAAAGGACTCGAGTACAAGAGAGGTGAGTGATGAGAAGGGCTCGAAAGAGAAATCCGAAATGCCTCATGGGCTCCCAGGACCGCTAGACCGCCCCCTGGAGAAGGAACTTGAGAGGGGCACAGCGAAGTTGCCTATGGGATTTGGAGAGAGAATAGAGGATGGCGCTCCCAGAGTCTTTAAGATATCGTGCACCACTCGGAAAAAGTTTATAAAAGATGCCTACATAAACCCCAACTCTTCTATGAATGCAATATCCCTTTCTCTATATAACGAAGCCTTCACCAAACAGGTCAAATATGAAGGGTTTAATATCATCGGGGTAATAAGAAGGGTACCAATTGTGATAGAAAAGTTCCTCTTTCATATCGAGCTAACTGTATTTAATAACATGAACTCTATCATCAACCCATCCTTAACTAGCCTTGTTCTAGGCAAACCATTCATAAAAGCAACGGGAGTAATACTCGATGAGGATGATCGTAGTGCATTATTTACCGATGGTGTCAGGAAAGTGATTTTTCGGGATGGCTGTGAAGAAGTGTATGAGTATCGACCATCAGCAATTCGCAACACATGGGGGCTACACGGTAGAAGGCCTGGTCGAATTAAGCGACGTGATCCGAATAATCTCAAGATACCTTGCATGATTGGTCACAAGCATTTTTATAATGTTTACATTGACACATGTTTACCCAAAAATGTGATGTCCTTGTTTCATTATAACAACATCTGCAGATGGGGAATGATTCATAAAGGGAAGGATGACATTGGCATAGATGATGATGTACAGGTGTTTGTAGGAAATATGACATTCACTATGAGCTTCGCAATCGTCGATAATATCGAAAAGTACATCGATCCCAGGTTATCACAAGTTGTTTTTGGGGCACCTTTTTGCAAGGCCACAAGCTTAGTTGTTGACGAGCTCAATGGGATCATGACTTTCACCGATGGGATTAGGGAGATCTCATACCAAACGCCTTACAAGATGAGAGAATTCAAATATGGAGGGCTCGATGGGTTAAGTTCCCAACTCGTGTTGTGTGATGATGATGTGAGAAGGGGATGTAAGGACACTTTTGACCTGTCGAGTGGATTCTTTAAGCATGATAAGGAGCTTAGTTCTAAATACCAAAACAATCCTTTTGATCTCGAGGACCCGAAATACCTTTACTATGAAAGTGATTCTGATAGAGAATCAAATGAGAATGGCCTAGGAATCGTGACCAATGATGGAGTCACGTAATGTACGAGGACTTTGAGTCTAGCTACAAGACTCGTTAATAAAGAAAAGCGCTTCTTGGGAGGCAACCCAAGCTTTATTTGCTTTGTGTGTTTATTTATTTGATTTTATTTGTTTCCGTATGTATGTTTAATTTTTATTATTATTGATTCATGTTCAAAACTAAATTGTGAAAATGCTTTATCTTGTTTTTAACTTCGTCTTAATTACATATAAAGGTATTTTGCAAAAGTTAAGTGTAAGGGAAATCCAAATCGGTTTATTAGAACAAATGAACATGAATCATAATAATAATAAATTAACATACATATTAGTATTTGTTTGAGTCAAATGCTTGTATCGAGTCATAATGATGTTTTGCAGGATTTCCAGGAAGTAAGGTATAGGTTTTTCCAGAAATTTTCCGAAAACTTAACATGAGAATTCTGTCAGATCATTTCTGACGGCGTCAGGCATTACAACCTAACGGCGTCAGGTTTTAATTTTCTGAAATTTTTGGAAGTTTTGTTTTCATAAAAAGTTTTTATTAAATCTCTAACTTATAAACTCCAGGAATCTGCAAAATTATCATTCCACAAGCATTATATCCTTATATAGAATTTATCCCGCCGATGTTATGCAGGTTTTTGTGTTTGTTTTCTCAGGATTAACAGGTTATTTTGGACAAGGAGATGTATGGGGAATCAAGCTTTTGGCGATGCATTAGTCTTGGAGCTTCTACATTCTCTTGGAAGAAGATCTAACCATGTTACCTCTTTATCCACCAAACGAATCAGGGGAGTATTTGATTTCATTCTTTTACCTTGTTACTTTTACATCTTGTTATTTGAACATTGGGGACAATGTTCATCTTAAGTGTAAGGGGGGGGGGGGGTAAAAATACGATACTTTAGAGAATGCAATTGCACTTGATTTTTGTTTGTTTGATGGTAGATGTGTAATAAAACTAAGATAAATACCTGTTAGGGCAATTTTAGTGCCAAATTTAAATTTTTTTACGACATATAGGAGTGAAACTTTGATCTTAATGAGCGTCTCATGGATAGGAGTTATATGACTAGCACAAAAACCGTACCACTAAAAAATTTTCCACCCCCAAATATGTGAGGTTCGCCCCTAGAATTGGTAGGAAAAGCATTTATGCTATGATGTGTGTACCGGTAGCACTTAGATTTTAGAACTTGCGTTAGGACCATTCCGAGGCCACAAGTGAGACTACATTCGTGTAGTTAGATTTACTACATGATAAGAGGCATTAGGATTAACCCATTGTTTTACACCTGTGTTTTTGTTATAATTACTTTGGCTACATTGGTCAAGTAATTCTCCCACACCCTTTGCGTTGTACTCATTTTTAGTACACGATACCCCTAGTACACCCCTCAGAGCCTATATTTTTGTTTCGACCTTTAAGCATTTTACTTAAAGGAAGAATTTGTTACACCCCACTTAAATGTACACCCAAATCGCCTTAGCCTACCTTGTATGCACTCATTTTAAGTGCATTATTGTTACAACATTTGTTTAAACCCTTAGTTAATTATCTAATTGATTACATGGTTGCTAAGTCGAGTCATATCCTTGTACATATTGTTTTGGGACGATTGGGACTCATGGGTAAAGTACTAGTGTAATGGAGTAATGGGGAAGAACAACATTATTACCCCCATATGTGCTAAATATTTTAAAAGTACTCCAAGTGTTTCGATTATCTTAATTCGAGTCATTAGAATAGTTATTTGTAAAGTTATGTAAAAGTTCAAGTGTAAGGGGAATGCAACGCCCCTATGATGTATTATTTTGGATGGTAGGGCAAGAGTGTATGTAAAAAAAAAAAAAAAAAAAAAAAAAAAATCGAAAAAAAAAAATCAAGAAAAATACAAAAAAATGAGAAAAAGAAAAGTAGAAAAAACATACGGACTACCATCCCGTTTCATTTTATGTTTATTTTATCTTTTTGTTATTTCTTTCATTAGCTTAAGTCGAGTCTAGTCTTGGCTTAGCAACGCCATATTTTACATGTAATTAATCAAGATCTTTAACTCGCCACCAGTAAAATATCCCTTATCCAACAAAACCGTGTTTATCATATCCCTACACCTCACGTTATAACCCGCTTAAAAGCCCTCTTTGATAGTTTATCTTAGGTGCTTACGCCTAGTGGAGGAGGTTTTTGATCCTTTCCCAAGCCTATGGTAATCTATTTGCTATGACAGGTAGTGAGAGATATTATCCATTTTCATTTGTGAGATTTATTTTGATGACACCTGAGAGATGTGAGTATCTAAACACTACTTGTGAGGTGCTAGTTTGTAATCTCCGTGCTTACTATGATTAAAGTGGAACGACTATTTGTTGTAATTACTTTTATATTAGCGTTAAATGATCCCTAACTTGTATTTTGATTAGAATAAAAGCGCATTTGCTTGAGGACAAGCAAATCTCAAGTGTAAGGGTATTTGATGAAGCGAAAAGTGTACCGCTTTTAGGGGGTCATTTAAGCCCTAAATCGTATTTATTTGATCAAATATTGCCCTAAATCGTTCCTTTTGTCATTTTAGGTACTTTGGAGAAGAAATCTGGAAAAGGAAGCATTTTGGACGTTTTTGGAGCATAAAAGTGAAGAAAACGACAAAGTCTCAAAATCGGCTGGAAAAGTACCTTTGACGGCGTTAGGGATTGTTCTAGACGGCGTCATGGCTTGGCAAAAGAGGTGGATACGAAAAATACACATGATAAGCCAGGGAGTTTTGCAATGTAAAGTCTGACGGCGTCACCCTTTAAGGTGATCAAGGCCATCACGGTTTAAGTTAAAGAGGGATGGCGTCAAGCCCATTTCTGACGGCGTCAAGCCTTGATAGGCCATAGCGGATTTTGGAGCACTAAAGAGGGACGGCGTCAAGAAGGCCATCCGGGAACCCTAGACACGGCGAGGTGACGGCGTCAATTCCTATAACGTGACGCCGTCAGCCCTTAAACTCTATATATAGTTTTGCAATTTTTTGCCATTAGTGTGCAACTTTGTGAGGAGAAACCCTAAGACGAATTTCTGCCATTTTTAAGGGTTTTCATACCCTTGGATCTCCCATGTTTAATTGAAGATAAGTAATTACTTAATCAATCAATATGTCTATGTGTTGTTTGGTTATATCTTGTTCTTGTCTTTTGATTAACATGCTAGGCTAGATTTATCTTGTGTTTGCTTAGATCTAATGAAACCTAACTATTGATTATCGGTTATTAGTGTGTTATTAATTGTATTGAATGATTGTTTATCGATGTTAGGCTTAAGAAAACTGGCTAACTTCCTATACGGTAACTTGCTTGAACGTCTTAAGAAACATGAACCAATGCGTACTAGGTTTTTATGGTTGTATTTAATGCATGAGCGAATTCTAATGATCCCATGTTAGGAGCTTCCTATCCGGCTCGACATAGGAGTGAAGTAGGAGCTTGTAGAGTTGGGGAAGTACGTACGCCACCCCACGATTGGTATTAAGGAATACACCCATCATCCACGCAATTAATACACACTAATCAACCGGTAAAAGATAGTTAGGGAGTAAGGAAATCTAAGTAAACACATTTCTCTCCACATAAGTTTCACAACCTTTTCATTTCAGTTATTTTATTTTCTTTGCAATTGTAGTTATTTGGGTTAGTTGACTAGCAACTAATTCCGCCCACTCATTCAAACCCGAGATTTTACTTGCTTTCATAAAAAATATAAAAATACAAAAAAGAATCTTCCCTCACCCTTAGACCTATTAGAGTAGTTTTTCAATCCTAACGACACTATTCCCTGTGGAGAACGATCAATCCCCCGTACTTACCACTACACTATACTACATCGGTTAGGTACACTGCCTGGTGGGGTTGTAAGCCTCTTGAGATCCCTCGAGAGGTAAAACCTGTTGTAAGGTCGCAAAACCACGCATCATACTACTATTCCTGGCCCAACCTTGGCCTGCTACTGTTCATAAGCCCAAACCAAATTCACAACCATTTTATATAAACCATCGACTGAACATGTTTCACTTCACCCCGATATCTTTTTATTTTGACACATAAAATATGGAACTTTTTACACAACTCAATTCTCCACACTACAAAGAATCAGGATCAACAAGTCTCATTACATGATTCGATCATTTGACCACAAAACCAAGGGCAAAGTAAATCGAGTTTGAGGCATGTACAAATCTAACCAATATTAAACCAAATTAACAAAACTCGACCAAACTAAATTTTAACCTATGTATTTCAGTATTATTGATCGAATAAGAGTTCATAGCATCATTTCTAACCATTCCCAAACTATTGGTCACGTTAGAAAACGTTTTGGACCCTTTCACATGTTGTTCGATACACATACATATGCAAAACTTGACCATAACTGAACCACCACTTGATCCCTCCTCCTTAACTCCACATACATGAGTTCTAACTCATCTTATCTTGTGGAAATCTCACACAATCTCAGCTAGGGAATATATTCCCTCAACTTGATCAATATTTAACTATAAAACTTATATAAACATTGTATATATATCGAACTACATATATACACTTCTCATACACTCTTAACCACACCCAATGATTTCTCTCTAGCCTTCTTACTTACATGTCGAGACCAACAAGGAACCAGAAGCCATTTCTCAAGCTATTCGAGCCTTTACCCGATCATATACAATTCATTCGAGCCATTTTGTGATTGTATAGCAAGAGAGGTGCATCATATTCGAATTCTAAATCCTCTAAACGTATAACACACCATCCTATAGGTATTGTAAGTCTTTCTAACCCGTTTCCTACTCATATATATCGAATTCAACAACTCATGCATCATATTTCATTTACTCGATTGTATATTTTCTTTTGTACGTTAATACGCTTACTTTTATTCATTTTTTTTCGTACATAATTAGTGACCTCCTTCATGGATGGCTAAAAATGCGATATACACTTTCATTTTATGTTTACATGTTCATTACCATTCATTTCGAGCTTCATTTCTATCATACATCATATCGCATATTATTATTTCATATATATATGTCATGTTTATCATTTGTACCATGTCTCGATCGCATAAGAAAACGACCAAATATAATCGAATGTGGACATACAATATATTGATTTTATCATTCGACCTATTTCTTTACATGACCATCTATTAAATTGATGTTTTGAGTTTTCCATGATAAGCTCATATAAGCTCTTTTTAAGACCCCAACTTATCGCTACTTGAACCGGCTAAAACCTTTATTATTTGTCGGTTGGGCTTAATCCAAATAATAAGCCCATTAAGCAATTTTATATAAGCTCCTAAATAAGCAGTTTGATTGTGTTTTTCTGACATAAAAATGAGCCCAAAGAAAAGCCCAAACCCCTCTTAAACCTAACGGATCAAATATTGTTGTTGGGCCTTGTATTGTCTCGTTAAAAGCCCATTAAACGGAAAAATAAGCACTTTTGAAAATAAGCTGGTCATTTTGACTTAAATAAGCTTTATAAACTTATTAGAACTCTCGGAAATCATTTCGCATTCTTTTTGGGATTTTTGGACTAATTTTGCAAACGAAGTTTACTATTAGGGTTAATTATGTAACTTTCATATAATTGAGTTCTAAACTGTAAATTTGATAACTTGGGGGTGAGAATTGTTAAAACAGTAAGATTAAGGCTTAAAATGTAATAATTGACCTTTATTGGACTAAATATGTAATATTTGACTAACGGAGGACTAACGGTGCAAAACCTACACCGTTAGGGTATAAATTGTAAATTCTGGAAAGTACAAGGGTTGAACAGTAACATTTACTTATATTCATTTCCATTTATGTTTTGCATATTTCATTTGCACATATGCATTTACATTTCGTTTCAGTATAATTATTTTCGTTACGTTTATAATTATATAACGAACTTTTGACGATTTGCTTAATATGTTATACAACGACATTCGAAGAGACGATAATTGTGGAATCAAAAACATAAAAACAAGATAATATTATATATAATATTATTTTTGAACTTTAAGCATTTTAAGCATATCAAACTCACACAGCACAAACCAAATCGTTGTCCGTACTCAATTACACACTCAACATTCATGTTGAGCCAAAACTATAAACATCTCAGACTTTACTATTGATTCAGGTTGTGTGTTGGAGTTGTTCCCATAACTTACTTAATTACATATTTCACCTTGCTAGGTATACTCAAGGTGAGTCATAGCCCCACTATTACTTTATTACTCTCTTTAAATTACTTGGGGGTGAGAAACATGCTTACTTTTATGGATCATTGAAACAATGCTTTTGTTTGATAAAACTATTACCTGCTGGCCTAAGTACTGTATTTATGCACTCTACGCATGTTCATTAATACATGGACTCTTCCCGTGTTATTACTTGCACTCTTAGCATGCTTATTACTACATGGACTCTTCCCATGTTATTACATGCACTCTACGCATGCTAAGTGTTGTAGCTTCGGTGACATGAGACTTAGAGCAGAGTAATAGCACTTTTTGTATACATTTCGCGCTTTGAAATGTTAACTCATGGACTTATGATCCAACTTTATTGCTTTATATAAACCTATGAACTCACCAACCTTTGTGTTGACACTTTAGCATGTTTTTCTCAGGTATTTAGCTGTTTACTATATGATGATGCAAGGCAGTGCGTGGCAGGGGCATAGGCACACTTTTGGAGTGCACACATAGCACTCATGACCAGGGTTTTTGTACTATGGGACAACTAATAACGATAATGGGCCTTGTTTTCCGCATTTCAATTATGTAAAACAAATGTTTTATTTAATAAAGCTTTTAAAACGAATTTGATAAATTCGTTCTCTATTACTTATGTTACGATCCAATTAAGTAACACCCCAGATGTTAATTCTGCTGCGATCAGATTTGGAGGTGTTACACCATTCCTAAGAGTCACTTCACTATCACCTTGAAAGTGAAGGTCCTTATCTTACCGAAATTCCCGACCTTCAAAGCATAAAGAAACACGTCCAAATCCCTCGAATCACCAACACGCACCAAAAACGTGATAGTTCCATAGTTCGTCTCGACCCCAATCGCTTCTATCTAAAAGATCTTCTACCCAATCTCAAAAATTAGGAACTCCTTCTACGTGAAAATGTCTTGTGTCTTGCGGGCAACCGGGATCATGTTCCGGCAAGTCTTGCCCATATGCTCTATTTCCTTAGTAACAAGGAGCCATACAACCTCGCATACTACATGACAAAAAGAATGGCAAACATTCTCGGTCGGACCGATAAGCTCATGCTATACGGTATGTTGCTTACTAGTCTCTTCCGTTGGGTTATGGAAAATTACCCACATCTTAATAATGGTGACTACTTTCTTGTTGATCCCATTATGAAACCTCTTGGTGGACCACAACGTCGCACAAAGAAACGTAGTGACAAAGGGTCCAAACGTGGTCGTAAATCCACCTCCGATGCCACTTTCTCTTCTTCCTCCTTTCGTCACGGATCGTCATCTCAACCAATGGATGAGGAAGATGATGAAGTGAATGAAGAAGGAACTTCTCGTGCTCGTACTCCTTCTCCCGACACTTTCTTTTGTAACCTTGACACGTCATCCTTCACACCAACCACCGACCTTCCTTATAACAACACCAACCTAAGTGCGGTGATGAGAAGGCAAACGATAATGTACAACCGACAAGTGTCCATGCATGAGCAAACCATCGGGGGGTTGAAGTCTATTGGAAAAGCACTCAAGGGGATCGGGAACAAGATCAAGAAGTTAGGGAAATCAAGAGATTAGACAATATTAACTTAATTAGTATTACTAACTCAAGTAGTATTAACTATTACTAATGGGGTCTTAGCTATGCCCATCTAACATTAACAAGTTTGAATTAACTTAGTATTTCTAACTTGGCATGGGTTACTTTGGTTAATTAATGAAGCTTAATGCTTGATTATATTTATGAGCTTTATCTAGTTCATATCTTTTATTTTACATTTTCTTGCATGCACTTGATGATTGTAACACCCCCAAAATCAGGTCGCAGCGGAAGATGATGTCGCTGGGGTGCTACTAAATTGGTACCACAACACAGAGTAAAGAGAACGGATTTACCGTATCTGTTTAAAAGAAATTTTTATAATCAAAAGTGCTTTTTTTTACATCATTCAATAAAATGCGGAAATACAGGCCCATAAAAGGAATAACGTGGTCCCCAAACGATTATCAGAGTATCTTGATCCTATAACCATGCCATGTCATGCCAAAAGCCGCCAAAGGTGAGCTGACACTTTAAGAACCTGAAAATACATGCTAAAATATGTCAACACGAGGTTGGTGAGTTCATAGGTTTAAGTAAACAAAGGTAATATATGGACCACAAGATTTAAAGTTGGTTTGACCAATACACTCGGTTATGTGACCATTTCACTCGGTCATGTGACCAGTACACTCATTCATGTGACCAGTTCATTCGGTCATGTTACCAGTACACTCGGTTATGTGACCAGTCCACTCGGTCATGTATGAATAATCGTTCAAAGTGCTTGTGTCCAAAAAAAAAAAAATTAAGTATGTAACAGGTGAATATATATAATGCATTCGAGTAAACAACAAATTCATAAGTAAAGCAAGTAATGGTTTGAGTAAACAAGTAGCGTATTCATGTAAAACAAGTATTGAATTTAGACAAAAACGAGCATGTATTCTCCCCCAAAAGTATTTCAAAACAAGTAAACTAGGGGCCACGAACTCACCTGGAACAACTGATACGATAACGAATGGAAAGTGTACGGAATTGAGGCTCGGAAAACTACCCGCAACCTAATATGAATGATATGTCTTAGGTTTGGCAAAAAGGTCATGGAATGATGTCATGTTATTCAATTTGTGAAAACTATATCACCCTTACATGTTTGTTTGTGAGTTTAATTACAAAATAAAGTTACTTTGCTATTTCCGGTCATTAGTTAAAATATAACATTTTTGGACTTTAGCAGGTACGTATCGTTATTACGATATATATGTTTCTATAATGTATATTTTGAAAATGTCAAAACTCGTCTAAAACATGTAACCAAAACTCTACAACTTCCGTTTATGTTATTTTGTCCAAAACCACACCCAAAGTGCCTAAAATCCATTTCTAAGAATAAAATCTGGTTATTATTCTCTACGAGATAGGTGACTGACGCCGCGTTGCGGGCGTACCTGTTTTTTGGCCGAGGCGATTTTTCATAAATAAAGTAGAATATTTAAGTGTTGTAAGACACCAAGTATGTAGAATACATATACATGTGTGCTTGTTTGGGGGAGGAGGAAAAAATCTGGCAAAAAATCATACAAAGTTTCGTATTCTTCTAATAATTCTATACATTTATTAGATAGTGAATTTATTGGTGGTATGCCCGTCAACTAATAGTTCAAATAAATGATTGGCGAATCTTCCAAAAACACATACGCAAATCTCCTGTTGCACCACTTGATCAAGTGCAGCGTAAAATAAGGTAATACAAGTACCTGTTAAACATAAAACCATGAAAAACATACCGTAGTCAGGAATCAGAGACAAATTATTGTAGTGTTGTGAGATAAAAAAAAATGGAGAAACCTCTTTTAAATCTTCAGCATCTGCCATGACCCGGAGGACCTCGCGTAGTAGCCTTAAAAGCACATCACACTTTTGCGTACCTTCTGAGGAAAAAATGGATAGCATTCACCAAAAAAATTAAACAATGTAGGCATAAACACCTATATTACCAATCAAAATCTAAATCAACACTTTCAAAAAAAACATGGAACTACCTGTAATACGGAATATATACGCCTCCATAAGCGACAACAACTTTCACATTAGTTTGATGACAGAACTTTTTGAGTTCTTCAAAAATCTAACAAAATAATGTTTGAAGTTACAATCTGAATATTACAGTATGATGATTTAGAAGAGAAATAAAAAGTTAATACCTTGCGAAAATCGCCATGTTTAAAAATATGGCCCATCTCTCGACAAAAGTAATGTGTCACTTGGCAGAAACACATGATTGTGAACGTGCGTGTATTCATATATATGTTTTCTTAGACTTAGATTAACAAACATATGCAGCAATGCAGTCCCCTAATTATGTTTGTTCTGTACTGAGGTTCATTTACAGTCTTAGGGCCTAGACATGCAAATCTAAATGGATCATGACATTATTTATCTAAACATGTTATACTGAATGATGTAGCCTTAGAGATCATCAAGACCCAACGAAAGAAAATATATTGTAGCCATCTACTATTGATTGCAAGGAAAGAGCAATGTGATAAAGTAGTTAACATATTACTGTTCGAATTTGCATATGCTACTACAAACTGAACTTAAATTCATCAATTCAATAGAAACACCAAACCATGTTTATCAATGATACGCTTCATGAAGGTTTCGAAAGATTGAAAAAAGCTATTACGCTCGTGTGCATACCTTTATGTGTTGTCGGTTTGTGCTTCCCAAAGCTTAAAAAGCCTTGCTGAAGAAAAAAAAAAATCCCGAAACCAATATTTCACCTACGAATCCACAATGGTAACAATAGTTCAAAAAGGAAATTTTCTTGCAATATACAGAAGAAGAGAATATGAAAGGAACTCACGTGCTGATTATGGTTTTCTCCTATGACTTTAAACTTGAACTCATCAACGGTTCTTGGCCTTCCAGCCATTCTGTTCCAGTAAGTCGCTCTTCAGCACCTGCGAAAAAATCATACTCAATTAGAGGTCGTGAAGTGATTTTTGTAAGCTCCCACCTATCTTGCCAACTCTAATAAAAAAGCAAATTTCACATAGCATAATTCAAAAAAAAAATTATAATCCTAAAAAAGCTTTAAAATATGAAAATGTCCAAACAACACACGAAATATATATAATCTAACGAATTCACTGACCAATAATTTCACTTTCCAAACGATTATACTCTACCTTCATCGTATCCGAATTGCAAAGAAGATTCATAATTTCTACAAAACCCACATAACAACGGTTCTTTAGCAATCCAACTTCCCTGTTCACTTTCGTCATCGACTTCAGACCGTGGCTTCATTTCAGAAGTAACTCAGCTCAACATCTGCAAATTGTTAAAGTAAAGAGTAACCATTCAACCAAGACCACTCACAAAGGTAAACAACTAAGCTAAACTTGTGGATCATTTTGATTACCTCTACCTCAGAGTATAGCGGGGCTAGGAGTAGACCATAACGGAGTCAGAAAAATCAGGCTCATATCTGCCTTTCCTTGGGCGGCTCGACTCACCCGCCATGGCTACAACCACGTAACATTCATGGTTACCCCGCCAAGATACGGTTATGTGTGAACTTCACGCATGGAAGAGTTAATGTGCAGAAAAATTCATCATTGCCCCAGAAAATGTCACAACTCGTAATTCCAGGTCATTTTTCCGAACCTCGACAATTTACTATTCACGAGTTACTATTCATTTTTACTATTCACTGGCACTATTCATTTCAAAATTTTTATTTCATATTCTCGTAAGTTAAACTATTTTAATGATAACCCGAGATTTTGGTACTCGTCGGATAATTTCTACAAGAATCACGAAACCGTGTCCGAGATTTACCTTAAGGTTTAAACATCATTTAGGCATCCCGTTATGTCCAAACAACATTACCAACAAGAGAAATATATGTTTTCCACCTTCCATGACATTTTCATGAATTTAGGAATTTTAGGATACCCGTTTTTAAGTTTTGTGACTTTACGACTTACAGTTAGCAATTAACGGGACCAAAACTCACTCCGTAAGTCAAGATAAATATCCAACCTAAAATATCTAGATATTTTCTCAAAAATATCTAGATATTTCAAAAACCTATTGAAATTACCATTTTACCCTTTCGTTGAAATTACCAAAATGCCCTTGGACTATATAAAGTCTAAACTAGCTACTTTTTTCACAAAAAAATCACAAACTTTCTCTCTTTCTCTCCTACATCCCACGGCAGCAAGAACACAAGAGGAAGAACCCAAAATTTTTCTAGTTCAAGTGTTTAACAAGTCCATTTTAACATCCTTGTTAGAGTTTTGAAATAAAAACTCCAAGGTTGTAGATCTTTTTCATCCAAACTCATTTAATCTTCAAGTAAGTTCAAGAACCTATTTTTATCATGTTATACTTTCATTTGATCCATGTGGTTATGAGTTTTCAAGTCATTATAGTTTAAAATGCAAGTTACTTATATTTATGATACCACTTTTCTTTTAAACTATCTCTAAACACTAGATCTACTAGTTTTATTAACATCCTCATGAAACCCACCATTTTTGGTGATGATTAGGACCCATGACACCCTGAGAAGGTGTATGGTAGGATTGAGCACTTGTGGAGTTGATTTGAAGTAGTTTGGTTAAGTTTTGTACAAGTTATTAACTAAGAAAACCAAGTTTTGACAATATATATAGTTGCTGTCCCATTTTGCAAAACGTGGGAAACTCAGAGGCTAGGGTTTAATTTTGGACCAAAGATTTAGAAAATACTTTCAAAAACGAAGCTATGGGCGAAAGAACGGATTAAAACGAGTTTGTAACGAAGAAGTTATGATTTTTCCAAGTTTAACGACGAAAAACTATTTTCTGAAAATACTACTTGCTGTTGGACGACATTCGACGGACAAAACGAGGCATTAGCCGTAATCTAGATGACCCAACTTACTGAAAATATGTTAGTTCATGCTATGACGAATCCGTGGATATAAAGAACGTTGAAAACGGACTTATAACGACCAAGATATGAATTTTTGAAAAGCCGACGAAGTATACTTATTTTGACAGCATTACAACACATATAATTTTTAAGTGTAAAACTAGCAAGTCACTAAGTTCATGGCCGATTTTCTATATGATCGAGGCGCGTATGATCAAAAGTCAAATGAGGCGACTTTGAGATTATGTTACAAGGATTTCAAAAACGTCAAGTTCTATTTCTAACTCTTAACGTACAATATTTTGCGACTAGTTTTGCGAGGCCGTTTGGTCATATTTTCACAAGTTGTAAAAAGGGTTATTTTGCGACGAAACTATTTTATTTGGCGATAAAACATCAAACAAGGATCGTGGAGTGCCGTTTCAACATATTTACACGAAAAGTAGTTTATAACTTGCCGAGACGTCAAAAATGTAGTTTCGACGAGAAACATTATTTTCAAAACTAACGAGTGGTATCGTTAACATACGTAATTGCATGAGTAGAATCATTTCATTTGCTTACCTTAGATCATATCATTCACATTAGGTCGCGGTTAGAGACCGAGCCTCATTCCAGCATATTCACCACTAGTATTGTTGCTATCGCACCAAGTGAGTTTCATAGCCCCACTCTTATTCTTTAATAATTGTTTTAAACTCTTTGGGGGAGATACATGCTTAAACTATTTGCGTACGTACATGACTATGTTAAACTTACTTGCGTTACTCTTGAAATCATTTCGCGGACCTAAGTATCAAACACTTGGGGTAGCCGTACATAAGTCTCCTAGTGAGCAGCATTGATAAGTCTCCTAGTGAGCAGCATTGATAAGTCTCCTCGTGAGCAGCATTGATAAGTCTCCTCGTGAGCAGCTGTAAAACCCTAAAATCCGAAAACATGTAAAATGACCTAATTGCCCCTGCAAGTTTAAAAATTTATTTAAAAGCTTACAAAGTATCAAATCAATCCCAAACTTCTGGCAATGCACAAGATATGATACCAAATAATTTTGACAACTCCATTTCACATTTATACAAGCTACAAAATTTCCAAACTACCCTTATATGTACCGAATGTATTATAATCCATATTATTCTTATTTAAAAAGATTGATGTACATCAAATATGGAAATAATCAATCTCATTATTTGTCCAACTATTATACCGAGATTTGTGGCCCATTTCCCCCTCCTAAGGCTCGGCCATACTATATTAAAATCAATCAAACACATTTTCTCTAAAAACCCTAATTGCCGCCTAGAACCAAAAACACAAAATAATTTCTCCCTTGTGCCATCCGATTTTCTTGAGACCAAATACTATTTTTCTGGTGTTACTCGTGATCTAAGGAAGCTAAAGAAATTGGGTTTGGGTCGTGGGAAGCCTCCATTCGATCGCTACATAATTTTCTTTGTCGCAAATCTAAACCGAAGGTAATTCTCAAAACAATTCATTCGACTTGTGTAATATTCGTTTTCCATTTTTCTCATGTCCCTCATATGCTATACGACCTGTGAAAAATATATGCAAGGTGGTGGGATCGTTGGTGTGGCCGTAGGAAAATCCTTATCGTCGAGCGACCATCCGAGGAATAATAATTCCGTGCGCCTCATCTACACGTTCTATCCTTGAATTGGTATTTTTCCTATGAACTTTATATCATATTAGTGTCGAATAAAATGTTACATGTGAATCATGCAAGGCCTAAGGCTCGTTTCTAAAATTAATCTCTAAAACACAAGTAAATCGTTAAAACGTATTATCCGAAACATTGTGGCATAAAACTCATTTTCTTTGGACTCTATATGATAAGTATGATCTACGTATGTGATGGTTCGATTTATAGAGGCCTAGATAACTCGTGGTATAATTTTTATGAAATCGGATTAAGAAGAAAACGAGAAAAGAAAAGAAAAGAATTAAGGTTCGATTTAGGTTTTATGATTTGAGGTGTGTTCTTGGCATAATAAATGTTAACTAATAATGATATAATGATTGGAGAATTAATGGAATAGCTAGGGTTAGGGTTTCATGAATTATGAAGTTATCGATTGGGAATAAAAAAAAGTGTAAGGGTGTGTTTTGTAACATTTGAAACTCATGGGTTATTTTTAGAACATTAGTTAGATCGTGTATAAGTTGAATAAAATATAAGATGAGGGACCTATGTGTCATTTTTAGATTTAAATGGGCTAAATCGGTTAAATTAATAATAAGTAAATCGAAATTAGAAAATAAATAAATTGAGGGACTAAAAAGGTAAATTCTGAAAATGCAAGGTATATTCGTGTGATAGAACTTATTATGGGTATATTGTGTAATTTGGAAGACTTAATGGCCTAATATGTAATTATGAATAATTAAAGGTTGGAAATGTAAATTAAAGGTTAAATATGTAAACTAATTAATTTGAGGGACCTACTATGTAAATTATGGAAACTTAAAGGTAGAATCGTATAACATGATAAAATAAGTGAACATTGTGTAAAATTGATAAGTTAAGGGTTTAATGTGTAACTATGGGTAATTGAAGGTTTAAAGTGTAACTTTTGAAATAAAGGGGTGTAAAGTGTAAATTGTGAAACCCTAAGGACCAACTGTGTAAACATGATAAAAGATACCTCATTTCCAGTAATAATGATTTGACTAAGTTATGTTACTCCATACTTCTAAAAATGGAAACTTACTAAATATGGAAATCTGCTAAAGATGGAAAGTTACGTAAAATGGAAATGAAGTTAATTATGAATGAGCTGTAATCCCCTTCTACTCCTCTAGGTGCGAAGAAGAAGGTTTTGATCCGCTTCTGTGTCTTCTATTTCCTATTCGTATGTGCATTCGTGACAAGGTACAGATATTCTGCCCTTTTAATAAGGTGCCTTCAGTTCTTTTGAACTCTGATTTGATTTGACCTTGACCTATGCTATGAACCTTTGGCATATGAACCTTTTGACATGAACCTTTGATATGAACTTTGAGATTTGGACTATGACTATATGAACCTTTGCTTTGATATGAACCCTTTGCTATGAACCTTTGATATTTGAACCTTTGACCTTTGACCCCAGTTTGATACTACGAGCCAAATTTGTTTTCCTAGCCATGAAGGTAACATGGCCGTGTCATTGATGCACCAATGGCATGACTCTTGTGTGGTCAGAGTGATTAACCACACCGTCCCCATTTTGATTTGATATGAGCTCACTATGATTTGTTATGGCCAATATGATTTGTTTGGGGGGCGTATGGATGCATCCTAGATTTGTTCTGTATATGATGTGATATGATATGATTTGATTTGGTGACTGATGATGGGTGCAATCCACGTCTTTCACAAAATTTGGGAGCTAGCTACTCCATTTGAAGAATGAGGACACCCCTCATATTATCTGATTATCTGAGAGGTCTCCCCTCTATATGATTTGAAGATTATGGTTACGATATGATATGATTTGATTTGTTTTGGGCTCGTGGTGGATTACTGTCCTAAACCTTACTCTTTAAACCTTTTCTTATATCTTATTCATTATGCTATATCTGTTCAATTTCATTTGTTTTCGTTTCCGTTTATTATATATCTGTTCACTGGGCTTTTTAAGCTCAGCCGCACGTCTTCTTTCTGTGTGCGGCAGGTTTTAGTTGGAAGCTGGGTATGAGTGAAGAGACCTTTGGACTTAGAAGACCTTGATAGTTTTCTTTTCGGAAGTAGAAGTTTTTAGAAGGATTTGCTTTGACAGACATAGTATTTATTTTTGTTTCTCATTTGTAACCTTGTAGTTTCAGTATACCATTTGTAACCTTTAAATTTCTATTGTATTATTTAAGTCGTATGTTATGCTTGCCTTTGATATGTCACCATTTGCGTGACACTTCTACCCTTGCCGGGTTGGGGTGTTACAGCAGCATTGATAAGTCTCCTTGTGAGCAGCATTGATAAGTCTCCTTGTGAGCAGCATTGATAAGTCTCCTTGTGAGCAGCATTGATAAGTCTCCTAGTGAGCAGCATAAGGTCTATTAGTGATATAGAACGCATATCGTATACTTACATGTCTTACTCAAGCTATATTTTAGCAGTGGGTTGTAAACACACAGGTTGCAAGTGTTGTTATGGGCGGGATTTGCAACTGAGTGGATTTACAATGCCTTTGCTGGGAAAATCTTTATTCGAATACTTTACTTGTTAAACAAACTCTATGAACTCACCAACCTCGTGTTGACACTTTAGCATGTATTTTCAGGAACTAAGCAATAGCACGCTACTGGAGGCTTTTGGCAGGGCATGGCATGGTCATAGAAGACTCTGATAAAACATTTGGGACCGCTTAACTTATTTTATGGGCCAACTTCTGCACCACTTTTCATAATGTAAATTTAACACTTTTGACTTCTCAAATATATTCTAAATGATTGATGTGAAAACCGTTCTTTACACTTGTGTTATGATACCAATTGAGTTGCACCCCAGCGATGTGTAAGCTTCCGCTGGACCCGATTTTGGGGGTGTGACAGAAAATATAAGGTGAGTGAGACAACCGAAGCTTCATGCTTGAGATTTGCCAAAAAAGCTTACAACAGAGGATACATAAGGCATGGTTGCAGGTCTAGTAAGCTGCTTCACCAAAATCCCTACAACCTCACGTTTAATGAAACCCATAGATGGTATGCTAAAAGTGAGACAACCGAAGCTTCATCATGAGATTTTGCCAAAAAGAAACTTACAACAGATGATACATAAGTAATTCTCCAAATGCCCTACAACCTCAGGTTGAATCTAACACCGTAGCTGAGGTCTGCAAGCATCAAATACCATGACCAAACATGGTACATGGCTGCAACCACCAAACATAGTGGTTTCCACAAACGGTATTCATCTGCCATGGCTGCAAGCTTAATAGCTGCCCCGCCAAGATGGGAAGATTGTCCTTTTAATGATAAAAACAAATCCAAACGCATTCATCATATGTCAAAACAGTTGTAAGAACTGTTCCGCATTTATTTTCATCCTCAAACATGTCTTTCTTGCATTCAAATGATCAAAAAAAAAATACCATATTTTTTTCCACATAATATTTAGTCTTAGTCAAAGCTCATAAATCAAAAACTGTTCCATTTCACAAAATTCTAAATGTATTACAGTAATTACCAATCAAAATAAATTATAGTAATTTCATCAATCCAATTGAAAAAAAAACAATAGAAACTGTAAATAAAAGATTTGGTAAAAGATATACACATACCTTAGGCATACACACACACCATCTTCAATAAATTAGCCGGATCTATCAAATACCGACCCAATGTGGTAAACGAACCACTGCTACTACCTTTTTTGTTTTTGTTCTACAAATTTTAGAGTAAAAGTGTTTATGATTTTTTGTTTTTGGGCAGACAAAGCAAGTTAAAATAGAACGCCAAGGCTAAAGCTGTTATTGCCATAACTCTTTTTCCAGAAATGTGGTGCAATAAAAGATTAGGCTCAGATATGTATATGGTGGTCAGGTCATAGAAGTATCCGAATTCCGTTACGGTTGCAAAGAAACCTGGTTGCATAGCAGGGATATATGCTATGCCATCCGGTCATTGCCTTACCAAGTTAGGATTGGAACATCTCGCCGAAATTCCAACAATCATCACAGCCATAAAAACTTCTCTAAAAAACAATTTTACTTATAGGATATTAGAATCCATGAATAACATATTTGACAAAGCCGGAACAACCGCCATGGCTGCGTTAGTGTAAACGCCCTGCCAAGATACGGATGTTCTCGGACCTCAAACAGTTTCAGTAATATACCAATCATCATAGCCCATTATTCCGGCTACACTTACCGCATACTCAATAACAAATACACATATTCTACACATGCCTACCACATTCAATAAACACACATTACTATATATATTAAACCACATAGAATACGGTGACGTTTTACACCCATTTTTCCCGGCAAAAAACTGCAGGCTAAATAAGCCCAAGTTGTTAGCCTTTGTAATTTTGTATCTAGCCCAAATAACCCACCAACAATACCTGTTACTTAGAGAACGGGGCCATTGTTGCTTCTGGCGGTGTTTGCGCAACCGATAACACATACTCGGATCTGTAAATATGGAAGCGAAGCCAAACACCCGCCATGGCTGCAACCACAGTTTGGCTGTGGCTGCCCCGCCAAGATATGGTGGTCGATAAACTATACTTACAAAACACACAAAGTTTAAAATTTTCTCAATTTTTAGCAGAAACGATAATAACAAATGACCAGATAATCATTTTTTACCAAAAATGACAATAACTGTCTCGGCCTATACGTCGCCTTATTATCTTGCCGTTTTCATTTTCCACAAATAAAAAGAACAACAATGTCACCACCAAAGCATCCTTATACGTATCTCCTGCAACCGACAACCAAAATCAAAATTACTAAAAAGAAAAACTAAAAACTTCAATTTTTTTTTAGTGTGTTAGATTTCTATCCAACCCAATTAAGTAATCCTTAAATCAGGCAAGTCTAAACCCTAAAAGTAGAATCAACATAGCAATATTCATCAATTGAAACTTACTAAACGAAAGTTGAAACGAACTTAATTCACCACCAGATTCCGACCAAACGAATGGAAGAACTCACTACCAGAATCCATAATTAAACAAATTTATATATAGAAACTGGAAAGTTGGGTCAGATTTATTCATGCCCTGGTGCACGTGTGAAGGTTGCTGAGGCAAGTGTTCCTTGCACTCTGCCATCCGCACACACAGTGCAGCAAGAGATCATATTTGAGCAATCATCACAGTACAAAACATTAGCCTCAGAGCGGAATACACATATGTACCCGAAGCCGGCAAACTACAGTGGCTGCAACCCGCAGGTTGCCTCGCCAAGGTACCGACTTCTGGAAGGAACATGGTTCAGTTATGCAACTGCAACCATCCATCATCATCGGCCATTTTTTTTTATATATGGAAATGCAAACAGTAATTTATCATCATCGTTGATCACCCGACATGGCTGCAATCACATTCTCGGTGTGACTGCCTAGCCAATATACGGGTGTTGCTGAGCCACGCATAGTAAACAATAATTTACCAGCATAGCAAACCACGGATGAGCAGTTGGCCCGCCATAGCTGTTCGCAGCGGCATCCACACTACGCACGGCATGGCTACAAACCAACTGAGTTGCCATGGCAAGATTAGTCGACCCCCCGGCTGCAAACACGTTATGGTGATGCCCTGCCATGATAGGGGCGCATAAGACTAACCCAGCATCAACAAATTCAGCAGGTTAGAACAGAGCAAGAAAGAAATGGTCACCAATATCTACAACCAATAAATAACCAACCACAGCCAATAACGAAAACCCAAAAATTAGGGTTTTCAAACAATCATTTTAAATCATGAATCAGCAGACAATCGGCAACTAAACCCCATATAAATCAAAAGCCCTAAAGTCAAACGGCCACTAAACCCTATATAAATGAAAAGCCCTAAACTTGCAGACATCAAACCAAAAATTAGGGTTTTCAATCAATCATTTAATTAAAAACAATTCTTACCACCGGAATCATGAGTCAGCAGCCAATCGGCTACTAAACCCTGTATAAATCAAAAGGCCCAAACCTGCAGACATCAACCCAAAAAGTTAGGGTTTTCAACGAATCATTTAATTAACAACAATTGTTACCACCGGAATCATGAGTTAGCAGCCAATCGGCCACTAAACCCTGTATAAATCAAAAGCCCCAAACTTGCACACATCGATCCGGAGATGCACCAAACCCACAAACATCGTCAAAAGCAACAATGGCCCCGTTCTCTAAGTAACAGGTACTTTATTTGGATTATCCCTTCAAACGGGCCAGAAAAAATTGGGGTAGGATTTGGGTCAAAACGGGATACGAAAATGGGCTAAGTGTTGGGGCCAGATTTTTGGCGGGAAAAATGAAGGTGAAACGGCACCGTATTCTATGTGGTTTAATATATATTATAATTAGAAAAGCTGTCAATAGTAAAAATAAATATATTTTCAGCATAACGTATTTTGACCATAGTTTACTCGTTATTTAGTGTTCTAGAAATCTTCTAACGCGCCTAATAAGTATACATGACATTCTACCATTTTCGTTTAAGTCGTTTTAACTAAAACCAAGTTTAAAGTGTCCAAAAATCCAAGTTAAAATTTCCAACAGCTTCTAATAGCAAAAATAAAAGCTGTCAAGTCTATATGTTTCATCTAAAATTTCGGGGAGCCATAACTTACTCGTTTTAAGTCCGTTTTCTATGTTCTGCCTATCCCCGCGAAGGTATTTGAGTATACTAACATATTTTTAAGGCCTCGGCTAGTCTAGTTACCATTTAAAGTCTGGTTTTATCCCTTGAAAAATTCTGACAGCAACTTATGTTTTCAGAAAATTAGTTTCCGTCGCTAAACTTAAAACTATCATATCTTATTCGTTATAAGTCCGTTTTCTACCATTCAAACGCCCACGTTTTCGTTATAAAGTCTATTTTCTATATTTTTTACCAAATCTTGTATTTCAAAAACTTATTTTTTTGTAGAAATTAAATTAGGACAGCCTATCGTTTTATTTTCCTATAAACACGATTTTTACACTTCTAACTAGTAGATATACTTCAAATCAACTCCCGAAAGCTATTCTAAATCTTCCACCCATTCTTCAACTATTTATATAATGACATAATAATAACCACATGGTGAAAATTCATATCATCATGAAATAATTAATTAAAGTAGAGGATTAATTATCAATCACTATTAGACATTTTTAAGCTTTTATTTGTATAAATCAAACAAATATGAAATGGAACTTGTATGTACATATTTTTATCATGAAAATAGTCTAGTCAAGTATATATTTACTTGTTTGAAACATAAAAATTCACAAACATGTATATAGGGTGATATGTGTAAGTGATGAGTTTAAATAAACATTTAAACATCACAAATGCATAATTAGACATGTTAAGTGCCTAAAATATATATGAAAGAGTGTGAAAGTAGTTTTTAGGCTTACTTGAAGAAGATGAAAATAGGATGTGAGCAAGAACAATAGAACCCCAATGGTTACTCCAAATCGATTTATAGTTAATATATAACCAGTATGTGATCAAATAACACTTGAATCGATCAAACAAATTTTTCTTCTTCCCTTTTTCTTGAGGGCCGATCCATAAGTGGTTCATGGGAGAGTTTATAGGTAAAAATTTTGCTAGTGCAAATGAACTATGTCACTTTCTATTTATAGTGCAAAAGAGGGCAATTTGGTAATTTAATTTTATGGAGAGGGGGGGACAAGGTGGCTAGTCAATCCACCAATGTCTATTCCTTTTTCCATGTAATTATGTATAGTAATTATGGTTGTAAAGACTTTTAAATATGAAGCCAAGAATCAAAGGGGGGGGGGGGTGGCACAATGAACTTGGTATAAAAATGAGTATAATGAGTGTATTGGGTATTAAAAATATGTATTGGTTATTAGTTTGGTAATTAACGGTAAATACGTATCTTTAAATAACGTTTGTAAAAGAATTAGAAAAATGTTTGAGAATGATTTTTGGCACTCTTGAAATAATTTAAGGAGTATGAAAAAGCATGAAAAATAATTGTTAGGAGTGTCGGGTGCGTTTTTCATTTAAATCGAGAAAAGCATTTGTTTAAAGTAACAATCGTAAATAAATAAAAAGTGAATTGTCTTTTGGATTAAAATTTCAAACCGGAGTAGGAGCAAGGTATTTGGGATGATGTGGACTAAATGTAGTCTAAATTCATAGTGCTCAAGAGGGTTGTTCCTAGTTTTATGTTTATTTACGTAAGAAGTGTTCTTGTAAAAATTTCAAAGTAGTAAATTAGGGTTTGAAAATAAATGTTGACATGGAAAATTACGGGTTGTTACAATGATCATATTACTTGATATGTTGCATGCTTAATTGTAGCCTAATTCTAGATAATCACATGTTATTGTTTGTTGCTAGTTGTGGATAGTGTTAGGAAAACTATGTGATTATTCTTTAGTGAATTGAGGCAATAGGATTTGCTGCAAATAGTACCCCTAGGATTACCCATTAAGGCAGCTTAAATCTTGCAGAACTGGTAAAAATGTCAACTGCTGGCCACGACTCCACTAAGTAGGGCACGACACCACTAAATTTAGTGGTACCGTGTGTGATTTAATGGTACCGTCCCCAGGGAAGACGTTTTTAACTATTTGCTTCCACTTTTTGACTTTGTTTTCCTCAGAATTTGCAAACTTGTGCTGATTCCAACATTCCCAATTCCCTAAACTCACCATCCTACCTATCCATGCATGCTTTGATTTGGCTATTTAAGTTCTAATCATGCATTCATCTTCCTCACCATCACACATTCATCATAAACTAACCATGTCTTCTACCATAACCATCACACTGGTACAGAAAGTGGCTTTCGTCACACCAAAAATGTGTGACGATATGCATATAGTCACACACATTTTTTTTGGTGTGTGTGACAACAGGTCGCGCCACCGTAGGTAGCATATGGTCACATTGTTTAGTTTGTGGCCGTTTTCATTGTAAAAGAGTGACCAAAACCAGAATATGTGTGACAAATTAGGCACAAGTTTTGTTGGATTTATCAGTTTTGTGTGACTATTTCTCGTCCTATGGCCACATGAATATATAATAAATGTTGTGGGAAACTAGAAGGGGGGTTGAATAGTTTACCGGTTTTAATTTCTTTTAAAAAAATCTTGTTTTAAAAGTTTGCTATTGGAAACTTTGATTCGAACTCTATGTGTAATCAATCAACACCAATATGAACTACACACTAAGCTAACAAACGCTAAATAATAAAAGCAAAGAGTAGAGTTGGAAAGATCAAACCGAGACAAAGGATTTATAGTGGTTCGGCTACGAAGCTCTTCTTCGCCCTACTCCACTCCCCGAGTACCACACTCGAGAGTTTCAAACACTATATCAACAACCTCCCTTCAGGCGGAGAAAAACGTACACGTCGCTTATCCTATTACCGACACTAAGCTAGATGTCGAGTGCTAATCTTAGCTAGCAGCAATCTACCAAGGTCCACGTGACCAATCAATCAAGCCCAATGGCTACACGAGATCACCAAGATCTTAACACGATCACAATGATCAACACTCTCTCAACTAACACTAATCTATCGACCCTTGATCTTCTTGATCAATCTCACAAGCCCAATGGCTTTAATAGATATCCACTATCTCTATAAGATCACACTTGATCTTCACTCTCACTCACAAAAGATAAATAAACTTGATGTAGGCTATGATACAACAAGGTTGTAACAAGTGTTACAAAAACCTAACAACTATAACTCTTGTATCTTCTTGAATACTTTGAGTTCTTCTCTTGCTAATGAAGAGGAATGATAACACCTTGTATCAACTTGGATACTTGTTTTCTTTTCTTGCTAATGAAGAGGAATGATAACACCTTGTATCAACTTGGATACTTGTGTTCTTCTCTTGCTAATGAAGAGGAATGAAGAGGATCTCTTGGTGGATGATTGGATCACTCTTAAAACAAAAGAAAACTAATCTAAATGATCTAAAGAAGAGAAAGGTGTGAGAGGTTTAAACTCAGAAGTTTTTCTGTGTGAAAGGGTGCCTAAAAACTGTGAATGGGGTTGGTTTTTATAGGCAAGAAAAATCTGAACGTTACAGAAAATTTTGTACAGACGTCTCCACTAAACATGCCACGGCTCCACTAAATTTAGTGGAACCGTGGAGCCGTCCTAGACTAGGACTCTCCAAATTTTGTCTTTTCTGGTGAAAACTTATTTGGGGAAGGTTGAAGCTGATTTTGGGGGGGAAAATAGCTGTTGTGATTTTCAAACTTATTTTTCCATTAAAACATTTCTTAATAATTCAAAAATAATTTGTCATGTGTATTTTTGAAAAAAAATGTTTTGTCCCATTAAAATGTGAAGTCTCAAAACAATTCACTTCTTTGATCATTTGTCAAGTTGTAAATTTGTTCTAGAGTGATTTGCGTAGAAACGGGATCTTCTGATTAAAAACTTGTTTACTTTAATTTTAACGTAACGTGATTTCACATTTCGTCATCCTCAAAACGTGAAGTAATCTAAAGATATAAATAACGTTTTTAGAACATTATTTGCATCAAAAATCTCCCCCTTTTTGATGATGACAAAATATAAACTCATTTCATGTTAAAATTAGTTTTAACAAGTTTTTAATGAGTTTACTCCCATTTCTCCCCCTTTTTGTCGAATCAAAAAGGTGACAAAGGCTCCCCCTTGATGTATACTCCCCCTCATTTGGAGAAAACCAAGGAATCGAGCAATGGTGTATGCTACAAAACAAAGTTAGATAACACATGTACAGTATCTAACAAGTAGCACTTAAGACAAATATCCAACCACACAAGAAGAAAATTAGCCAAGTAGCTAAAAATAAAACAACCACATGAATGCCCATTAAAAGTAAAATAAATGTCACACATGAGTATGACTACAATAAGAAAGCAAATTAAAATAACAAGAAGACACATAAACATCAATAGTAATATGAGGCTTCAAGATTTGCTTCCAACTTCAAAAGGGTTCCTAAGCATTTATTGGAGGGACTAAACATAACCATGTTTAGTTTGGGCTATTGTGTGGTGGAGGAGGTGGAAGGATGATGGGTCCTATGGGTGGTGTGAGGAGGTGTTCTAGGTATGAGAACCTAAAGCTAAGCTCATCTCTAAGGTTCATGATGAGTTATAGGTTGTGATGGCAACAAGCACAACTAAAGGTGTGTGGTTGTAGGAGATAAAGGATGGGATGACCCATTAAAGGTTGAGGTGATGGTGATAGGGAAAATGATAATGTGTTGCTCCCAAACTCAAAAGGAGTGATTGGTGATAAGGTTAGGGTGAGAGCTAGAGGTTATGGTGATGGTGAAAGTGATGAGGATGATATGTTGGTTTCCACTTCAAGGGAAGTTGATGGTGATGAGTTAAGTGTTAAGGCTAGTGATGGAATGGGACTTGGTTGAGGTGAATGTGTGTTGGTTCCAATGGTGGTGGAGGATGAGGGTGTTGGTTTGATTGAGGTTGCCTTGGATGGAGCTTGGGGTGTAGTGAAGGAAGATGATGATTTGGTAGAGGTTATGGGTGTGTGTATATCATCTTCATCATCCAAGGTGAGATCAATGAGAATCATCTTATTGGAAGGTTTGGTTGAGGTTTGTGGTGTGTGAACACTTCTGATCCATTGATCAACAAGAGTGGTTTGATTGGTTGGTTTGATGTTGAATCTTGGTTTCTTGTTTTTGTGTGAGGTTGAAGCAATGGTGGAAGACATGGTGGTTGTATGGTGAGTGTGAAGGTGTAAGGATGGCAATGCATGATGTTAGCTTAAATAGCCAAATCAAAGACATGCAAGGTTGAAAAGGATGTTGGATTTGGGGATTTGGGTGCATGGGAATCAGGTTGTGTTTGCAGATTTTCAGGGAAAGAAAGTCAAAAAGTGGAAGAGAATTGTATTTTTCGTCTTCCAGGGGCACGGTACCACTAAAGGTACCACGGAACCACTAAATTTAGTAGAGCCGTCGCCTATTTAGTGGAGCCGTGGCCTCCATTTGACCTTCTTTCCAGGTCTGCTGGTTTTAGGCAGCCTAAATGGGGAAATTTCTGGGGAATCCATTGGCTGCAAATCTCAAAGCCTCAAACCACTAAACACATAGAATTCCTAAAGCTAGTTTCAACTAGCAACTAACATGATCATGTGATCATCTATGTATTTAGGCAACTATTAAGCATGCATGAGTTCAAGCAAATTTAACATCTAGTGCATGTAATAAAATAAGATAACATGCATGAACTAGGCAAGATTGATTAACATAGAGGTTAATTAACTAAGCAAATTAACCATGTTTAAGTGTGAAATATTAAAAGAGAACACTTCAAGCTAGTTAATGTATGATGGACATTGCCATGACTTTATTTATAATAGCTTAATAATACTTAAGTTAATAATACTACTTAAGCTAATCGTAACTAGTCTCTTTTCTTCCCCAACTTTTTAATCTTGTTCCCGAGTCCTTTGATCGCCTTACCGATGGACTTGAATCCCCTGATAGTTTGATCATGCATCGAGACTTGTCGATTGTACATGGTTGTTTGCCTTCTCATCATCGTGGATAAGTTGGTTTGTCCGAATTCAACATCGGAGGTTTGTGTGAATGATGAGGTGTCAAGGTTATGAAAGAAGGTGTCAGGAGAGGGAGTATTAGGACGAGACGTTCCTTCTTCGTTCACCTCATCATCATCCTCATCCATAGGTTGAGAAGACGAACTGTGACCGAAGGAGGAAGAAGAGTGGGGAATATCGGAAGTGGATTTACGACCACGTTTGGACCCTTTGTCCTTACGTTGCTTTGTGCAACATTGTGGTCCAACAAGTGGTTTCATAACCGGATTGACTAGGACATAGTCGACATCATTGAGAGATAGGTAGGTTTGCATAACCCACTTGAATAAACGAGTAAGCAACATGCCATATGGCATGAGCTCATCGGAGCGACGATGAATATTGGCCATCCGTTTGACCATGTAGCATGCGAGGTTGTATGGTTCCTCGATACTAAGACAGTAGAGCATATGGGCAAGACTTTCCGAAACGTGATCACGGTTGCCTGCAAGGCTTAACACGTTTTCACTTAGAAGAAGTTCCCAATTTTTAATATCGGGACGAAGTTCTTTGAGGTAGATTTTGTTTGGATCGAGGTAGACAATAGAACCATCACGTTTTTTATACGTGTTGGCGACTCGAGGAATTTGGATTACTTGTTTAATTACTTCAATTTCGGGAATTTCGGTACGATAAGCACCTTCGTTCTCAAGATTGTAGTAAAGAGACTCTAGAGAATGGTCTTTAGTGAATGCACACTGACCATATGAGGGAACACCGAGAATCTGACCAATCTCGATGACAGACAAGAAAATATTTTGGTGTCGAATCCAAAAATCAAGAAAGACGTTTCCATCAAGATCAGTGTAGATACGGACACGACTATAAAACTCGAGAATAAAACGAGGACAGACTTGATCGTTTATTTTGTATAAACAATCGAACTCGATAGAAGGGAAACAGACATGGATTTTGTCTGTCATGACATAAAGTGCATCGACTACACACCCTTCGTGTATGTATCGATCTTGAACTTTGGCTAGATAAGCTTTTTGTTCAATGGGAATATTTGGGTCGTCAACAAGACGAGGGATGTAGTGATGGGTCTCTTGGTAATCATTACGAGGCATTGTTACCTACAAAAAAAATTATTTTTGTATTTGTTAATTCGTTGCATTTTAATGATCATATTTCTAGGGTGTGTGTGTACCTAAGTGCAAACAATGTGGAGGTGCGGTAATCTGGACTCTAAAATGAAACCTATGAGATTACCCAAACGCTCCTAACTTCACTTTTGCTGAATCAAATATGTCGAACAATACATATTAATTATGTACTTCGACTCATATTTGAGAGTTTGCGTATACATGCAAAAACGTTTTAAATTTGCATCAACAATGCATGAAAAAGGTTTCATGATCCTAGACTTGTGAAGTTTTTCGAAAAATGATCGAATTGGGGTGTTTGGCAAACAACTCATCGTGGCGCCAAAAAGCTTAAGTTTGAAAAGCTTCAATGTAAATCATTCCTAATCCAATTTTAATCATCCTAAACATGATTCCACTACAAGTAATCAATCATAATCCGATTTTAGTGATTAAATTCGGACTAGGTTTTGCAACATAAATGGGTTTATGAAAATCTTAGGTTTAGGGAATCATGTGAATGCTACATTGTCTAATCCTAGTCTTAATTTCACAAAAGTTTAACAAAATTCGAAAATCCCCAATTCGGATTTATGCTCAAGAACAAATTCTAGACTCAAATTGAAAGAAATTAAGAATGATTTACTTACAATTAGTGTTGTTGTGATTAGGATTTGTTGATTCCAATGCCTCAATCTTGATTTGCAAGAGTTTAATTGAATTATGGTGTTTGGGTTTGGTTTTGACAGCAAGAGGAAATGGTTTTGGGTTTGTTTGAAAAGGCTGTGCAGAAGAAGAAAAGAAATGGGCGCGTTTTTCAGATGCACGGCACCACAGTTCCACTAAACATTAGTAGAGCCGTGACTATTTAGTGGAGCCGTGTGTCTGATTGAGCCATTTTTCTTCTGTTTTGACTATTGGCTGATTAATCTTACTTATTTAGCAAGACATTTTTGACACGAGGAAAAAGTTTATACCTAATAAACTTTTTGACGAAAATGATTAAGTGGGATTTTAAGGAGTGACCTTAGTGTTTCCAAGGAAATTGACTAAGTTGTCATTGGATGAGGATTGACTTCTAATATTTCCCGTGAAATAAATAGAAGTTATGAGTCATGTTTTGGTGGATGACTATAATATTTCCCATGAAATATTTAATTAGTCGGAATACGAGACACAAGGAATGACTTAATATTTCCCATGAAATATTCAAGAAGTCATGTGACGAGTAGAAAGGGAATGACTTAGAATTTCTTAGAGAAATTTCTAAAAGTCATGAGACGAGTGAGAAAGATGACATAAAGAGTCATGGGTCATTTGTAGAGAATGACTTCAATGTTTCCTCTGAAACTTTTGAGAGGTCATAGAGGGGATAAAAAGGTTATAAGGTATGACGCGAGGGATGACTTTAATATTTCCATAGAAATATTGAAATAGTCATGAGCGGGATGAGAGGAATGACTTGAGAAGTCATATGATGAGACGTGAAAGATGACGTTAATATTTCCAGTGAAATATTCAAATAGTCATAAGAGGGGTGACGAGAATGTATGGATTAGAGAATTGATGATGTTGTCTTTTAAGAGAGATTTTTCAAAGGAAAGATTTCTCTTTTGACATTCTCGTGACGTCTGTACCTTTAGTGGTGCCGTCACCTTCAGACTTAGACATTTCAGGCATTACAAATTTTACTTGATTAGTACTACTTGTAGAAGCCTGATTTGGGTCAAATCCTAAACCCGCACGGTCATGTTCACTATATCTAATGTTTTCAAGTATATCATTAAGTGTTTTGGTTCCTTTACCAAACTTAATGATTCTTAAAGCATTTTCTTTAAGCCTTTCATTTTCTACTTGAAGACTTATACATGACCCACATCCTAAGTCTACTTCTTTGTTTTTCTCAAGTCTCTTGACATGATCTTTTAATTCTAAAACTTGTAGTTCTAGTTCTTTTAGTTTTAATTTTAGCTTTGTGTTTCTACCTAAGATCTTAGTACTAACTACACATAGTTTGTCGTATTCGTCATGCAATTCACTATCATCTATTGACGAATTATTATCACTATAATAAGAAGAGTCGGAATGTACCTCATTAGAAGCTTGAGCCATTAGGCATGTTTAATCGTTAAACTTCTTCTCTTCTTCTTCACCGATATCACTCCAAGAGCCTCCTACAAAAGCTCTTTGGTTGTTGGAGTTCGGTGGCTTAGGACATTCTCCTACGAGGTGATTAGGATCTTCGCATCCATAGCATTTCCTATCACTTGTCCCTTTCCTTTCATCACGATTCTTTTGAGATGACCCCCTTTCATCGCGAGGTTGTCTAGGAAATCTACCTTTCCTCCTAAAGAACTTTCTAAAGTTTTTAACGGCTAGTGCATATTCTTCATCTTCACTATCGGAATTCGAACATTCCTCATCCCTAGTCTCCTTATTGGCTTTCAATGCTAGAGATCTAACTCTCTCGCTTTTGCCTTTGACTATGTCGGAGTCCTTCTTGATTATCATCTCGTGAACTTTCAAGTTTCCTATTAGTTCATCGAGTGACAACATCGCTAAGTCCTTTGACTCTTCTATGGCGGTGACCTTTTCTCTCCATTTAGGATGTAGAGCTCTAAGGAACTCCCTAACATAATTCTTGCTAGAGTAACCTTCATTAAGAGCTTTAAGACTAGTAATAATAGTATTAAATCTAGCAAAAGCATTATCTATTGACTCATCTTCCGTAATGGAAAATTGTTCATATTGTTGAACAAGAAGATCTATCTTGTTCTCTTTGACTTGGTTATTACCTTAGAGAGTGACTAACAAAGTTTTCCAAATATCTTTTGTCGTATTACACATGAAAATTCTTTCCAATTCCTTTTTAGGCAAAGCATTATAAATCATCATTTTAGCCTCATTATTTTTGGCTAATTTCCTTTTAAGTTCATCACTTTGTTTATCATAAGAAACTATTTCATCCTTTTTAGTTTCCGGATTCATTTGAATAGGTTGAAAGTCACCCTCGGTAATAACATGCCAAAGATCAATGTATTTTGATTTTACATATGTTTCGAATATTGTTTTCCAATATATAAAACAATCGGTTTCGAAAAGTGGTGCTCTTTGTATAGATTGCCTTTCTAGATATTTTTTGGAATCCATTGATCGATTCAATTTTTAAAATACAATATACTTTAAAATCTTGACTGACGTGGCTTCTGATACCAATTGTGGGAAACTAGAAGGGGGGTTGAATAGTTTACCGGTTTTAATTTCTTTTAAAAAATCTTGTTTTAAAAGTTTGCTATTGGAAACTTTGATTCGAACTCTATGTGTAATCAATCAACACCAATATGAACTACACACTAAGCTAACAAATGGTAAATAATAAAAGCAAAGTGTAGAGTTGGAAAGATCAAACCGAGACAAAGGATTTATAGTGGTTCGGCTACGAAGCTCTTCTTCGCCCTACTCCACTCCCCGAGTACCACACTCGAGAGTTTCAAACACTATATCAACAACCTCCCTTCAGGCGGAGAAAACCGTACACGTCGCTTATCCTATTACCGACACTAAGCTAGATGTCGAGTGCTAATCTTAGCTAGCAACAATCTACCAAGGTCCACGTGACCAATCAATCAAGCCCAATGGCTACACGAGATCACCAAGATCTTAACACGATCACAATGATCAACACTCTCTCAACTAACACTAATCTATCGACCCTTGATCTTCTTGATCAATCTCACAAGCCCAATGGCTTTAATAGATATCCACTATCTCTATAAGATCACACTTGATCTTCACTCTCACTCACAAAAGATAAATAAACTTGATGTATGCTATGATACAACAAGGTTGTAACAAGTGTTACAAAAACCTAACAACTATAGCTCTTGTATCTTCTTGAATACTTTGAGTTCTTCTCTTGCTAATGAAGAGGAATGATAACACCTTGTATCAACTTGGATACTTGTGTTCTTTTCTTGCTAATGAAGAGGAATGATAACACCTTGTATCAACTTGGATACTTGTGTTCTTCTCTTGCTAATGAAGAGGATCTCTTGGTGGATGATTGGATCACTCTTAAAATAAAAGAAAACTAATCTAAATGATCTAAAGAAGAGAAAGGTGTGAGAGGTTTAAAATCAGAAGTTTTTCTATGTGAAAGGGTGCCTAAAAACTGTGAATGGGGTTGGTTTTTATAGGCAAGAAAAATCTGAACGTTACAGAAAATTTTGTACGGACGGCTCCACTAAAGATGCAACGGCTCCACTAAATTTAGTGGAACCGTGGAGCCGTCCTAGACTAGGACGCTCCAAATTTTGCCTTTTCTGGTGAAAACTTATTTGGGGAAGGTTGGAGCTGATTTTGGGGGGGAAAATAGCTTTTGTGATTTTCAAACTTATTTTTCCATTAAAACATTTCTTAATAATTCAAAAATAATTTGTCATGTGTATTTTTGAAAAAAAATGTTTTGTCCCATTAAAATGTGAAGTCTCAAAACACAAATTCACTTCTTTGATCATTTGTCAAGTTGAAAATTTGTTCTAGAGTGATTTGCGTAGAAACGGGATCTTCTGATTAAAAACTTGTTTACGTTAATTTTAACGTAACGTGATTTCACAATTTGTCATCCTCAAAACCTGAAGTAATCGAAAGATATAAATAACGTTTTATGAACATTATTTGCATCAACAAATGTGACGTTTGTGATGATTTAGTGACACAACGTGTGTTGTTTTTTTTGAGTTAGTCACATACAATTTAAAAAACAGTGGCCAAAAGTTTAATAAGTGTGACCATATGCTGTTTAAAGTGAAGAAATGTGTATTTTGTGTGACTATTGATCATCCAATGGTCACATGAATTTTTAGTTTGTGTGGCCTTTTGTAATATTTAGTCACACAAAGCATGTTTGTTTTGGGTATTTAGTCACATACAATTAAGCATAAAGTGGCCAAAAGTGTTAATAAGTATAACCATATGATGTTTAAAGTGAAGAAATGTGTATTTTGCGTGACTATTGTTCATCCAATGGTCACGTGAATTTTTAGTTTGTGTGGCCTTTTGTAATATTTAGTCACATATAATTAAGCATAAAGTGGCCAAAAGTGTTAATAAGTGTGACCATATGTTGTTTAAAGTGAAGAAATGTGTAATTTGTGTGACTATTGATCATCCAATGGTCACATGAATTTTTAGTCTGTGTGGCCTTTTGTAATATTTAGTGTTAGGAATATAAATATTCATGTGAAGACTCGGTCACCCCGATTATCTGTTAGCATTAACTAGCTTGTAGGATTATTAGTATTATTATTATTAGCTTAGTTAGAATTAGTATTTGTGGAGTGGGTCGGGTCTTTACCCACTGTCAGCTGACTCTACAGCCCACTCGGGGTACATATGTTTGTAAGTATAAATACCCCTCTCCACCTAGGGAGAGGGTTGGAACTCTTCATACTTTAATCTAATACATATCACTTTCTCTCTCTAGTTCCCAACTCTCTCTCTTTCTCTCTCTAAAGTTTCGGCCAAATCCACACCTTTTGTGTGTGTTATATGTTATTGAATATGCTACAATTGGTATCAAGAGCTATGGTTAGGTTCGAGTGATTCCATATTCACGGATTTGTGGTGTGTTTTTGGCACTTTTGTTTTTGTTTTGTGGTTCGACTTGAAAAGGAAGACAAATCACGATTTGTGCTTTGTTTGTGGTTCAAATCGTTAAAACTTTGTACTTTCATGTTCACAAAACTATCTTGCATCCTTATTGATAACGTACAATAGTTTTGGTGTTAGTTATTGGAAGATTAGTGGTGTTTTCTTGACTGCGGTTTGACATTCGGACGTATTTTCTTCCTTGCGGTTTGTCTTTCGGTAAAAGTTTCTTAGCTGCGGTTTGTGTTATTTTGGTAAGAACTTGTTGCGGTTTGAACTGTTTTGGGATTGCGGTTTGGATTTTAACTAAAACGCAGTGAAAGCGACGTTTTGTCCTTTGCGGTTTATCGATAAGTGTTGCGGTTTGACTTCTTGTGGTTTGATGTGCTGCGGTTTGATTATTTGCGGTTTGACTGACTGCGTTTTGACGTATTGCGGTTTGGGTCGTTGCGGTTTGACTTCTGCGGTTTGAACTATTGCGGTTTGGGTCGTTGCGGTTTGGACCTTCTGCGGTTTGAGTCTTCTGCGGTTTGTGGTATTCTGCGGTTTGTAGTCTTCTGCGGTTTGTGGTCTTCTGCGGTTTGTGGTTTCTGCGTTTTGAGGTTTTTACGGTTTGACCAAAGTTGATTTTTTAAGTCAAAACTTCAAACGACCATAACTTTTGAACTGTAACTCCGTTTTTAGCGAATTACCTGTCAAAATGACCGTGAGACCGAGGAGAAGGACACATTGAATGAATTTATTCATTCAACCCAACTTTCAAAGCCTGAAATCGCTCCAAAATGAAGTTATTGAGGTTTAAAGTTTTCAGACCAAAATTTCATCGCAACAACTTGCATCAATCAAACCAAATCACTACTAAACAACAGATCACCAAGTCTATCAAACTTTCATCATAACCCATTCAAGTAATCATTATCATTTCACGGTTTATTCCTGATTCTTGTAAAATCTCGCGAAAGAATCTATTTCTCGGTTTAAATCATAGAATTGTAAAATCCCGTGCACGTTTACATCATGTCTGCTACGTCAGATTCTTTCATATCTGAGATACTCAAGTTGTACGACACGAATGATAAACATAAGACTTCCAATCCTGTACAACAAATAAACGTGTGTGATTCGGATAACGCTAGTATGGAATCTTTGTGCTCGAATTCTCAAGAGAGAGAGATTCATCAGTCACTAATGTTGTCTAATGCAAAGGAAAGTTGCATTGAGTGTTTTCGATCACTTCATTTACATCTCAAGGTTCTCTTTGAAAAACCTGGATACTTGGTGTCACACCCCCAAAATCGGGTCCAGCGGAAGCTTACACATCGCTAGGGTGCAACTCAATTGGTATCATAACACATGTGCAAAGAACGGTTTTCACATCAATCATTTAGAATATATTTGATAAGTCAAAATTGTTAAATTTACATTATGAAAAGTGGTGCGGAAGTTGGCCCATAAAATAAGTTAAGCGGTCCCAAATGTTTTATCAGAGTCTTCTATGACCATGCCATGCCCTGCCAAAAGCCTCCAGTAGCGTGCTATTGCTTAGTTCCTGAAAATACATGCTAAAGTATCAACACGAGGTTGGTGAGTTCATAGAGTTTGTTATAAATAAGTTGAAAAGCGTTTAGAGAAAGTTTCCACAGCATAGGCATTGTAAATCCACTCAGTTCCAAGCCCCGCCCATTCAAGACTTGCAACCTGTGTGTTTACAACCCAATGCTAACATAGTATGTCTAGAACAGATATATCAAAGCATATCATATCGTAAATGATCAGTGTACTTGCATACCAATGCAAAATGGGTTAGAGTACTTGCATACCAATGCAAAACGTGTCAGAGTACTTGCATACCAATGCAAAATGTATTAGCGTAATTGCATACCAATGCAAAATGTATTAGAGAACTTGCATACCAATGCAAAACGTGTCAGAGTACTTGCATACCAATGCAAAATGTATTAGCGTAATTGCATACCAATGCAAAATAGAATTGATGACTTGCATACCAATGCAAAACGTATTTGATAAACGAGAAAAGTAATTTAAGCATGTATCTCCCCCAAAAGTTCAAAACGTATAAAAGTAGTGGCTATGAAACTCACCTGATGCGATAGCAACAATGATAATAATGGATAAGATGAAATGAGGCTCGATCTCTAACCGCGACCTATTATGAATGATATGATCTAGCGTAAGCAATGATACAATGCTACACATGCAAATACATATGTTAACGATACCACTCGTTAGTTTTGGAAATAATGCTTATCATCGAAAACTACATTTTTGACGTCTCGTTAAGTTATGAACTACTTTTCATGTAAATATGTTGAAACGGTACTCCACGATCCTTGTTTGATGTTTTATCGCCAAATAAAATAGTTTCGTCGCAAAATAACTCTTTTTATAACTTGTGAAAATGTGACCAAACGGCCTCGCAAAACTAGTCGTAAAATATTGTACGTTATGAGTTAGGAATAGAACTTGACGTTTTTGAAATCCTTGCAACAACATCTCAATGTCGTCTCTTTTGAGTTTTGGTCATACGTGACTCGATCAACGGGAAAATAGCTCGCAATATGGTGACTTGAAAGGAAAACTGTTTTACACTTGGAATATATTTCGCTATAAGAAGCTGTCAAAATTAAATAAGTTTCGCCGGGTTTTCAAACGTGTATATCTTGGTCGTTATAAGTCCGTTTTCTATGTTCTTTATATCCACGGAATCGTGGGATAACGTACTAACCTATTTTTGGTAAGTCGGGACGGCTAGATCAAGTTTTATGCTCAAATTTGCCCGTGAGTACTGTTCATCAGCAAGCTATTTCCGGAAAATATAGTTTTCGTTGTTAACTCGTTTTTAGCGTATCTCCTTCGTTATAAACTCGTTTTTATCCCCGTTTTCGGCCATAGTTTCGTATCGGAAAGTATTTTCTAAATATTTTGTCCAAAATTACCCAGGAATCCCTGATCTTTCCACGTTTTGCAAAAATGGACAGCAACTTTCTATAAGTGTCAAAACTTGGTTTTCCTAGTTACTGACTTGTCTAAAAACCAACCAAACAACTTCAAATCAACTCAAATCCTACCATACACCTTCTTAGGGTGTCATGGGTTCCTAAACATCACCAACCTTGGTGGATCTCATGAGGATGTTAATAAAACTTATGGATCTACTTATATTAAGTATCTAGGGTTCGTAAGTTATAAAAAGTGTAAATAGAGTGGTATAAACTAACATATGCATATAGATCTTGAATAAACAACATGAAACTAGAAAAATGAAAGTATGGAAAGATCAACAAGTGATCTTGAAGCTTACTTGATGATTGGATGAGTTTTGAAGATGATAATGTAAAGAACCTAGGGTTTTATCACAAAACCCTAACAAGGAATGAAAGTATAGCATGATTATGACTTGATCTTCAAAAATTGATGGATCTTGCTTGGTTCTTGTGGTGTGCCGTGGACTAGGGAGAGAAAGCGGGAGGGTTTGTGTGATTTTTGTGAAAAAGAAACTAATTTAGGCATTATATAGGCCAAGGGCATTTTGGTAATTTCAACGAAAGGGTAAAATGGTAATTTCACTAGGTTTTTGAAATATCTAGATATTTTTGAGAAAATATCTAGATATTTTAGGTTGAATACTTATCTTGACTTACGGAGTGAGTTTTGGTCCCGTTAATTGCTAACTGTAAGTCGTAAAGTCACAAAACTTAAAACCGGGTATCCTAAAATTCCTAAATTCATGAAAATGTCACGGAAGCTGGAAAACATATATTTCTCTTGTTGGCAATGTTGTTTGGACATATCGGGATGCCTAAATGACGTTTAAACCTTAAAGTAAGTCTCGGACACGGTTTCGTGATTCTTGCAGAAATTATCCGACGAGTGCCAAAATCTCGGGTTATCATTAAAATAGTTTAACTTACGAGAATATGAAATAAAATTTTTGGAATGAATAGTGCCAATGAATAGTAAAAATGAATAGTAACTCGTGAATAGTAAATTGTCGAGGTTCGGAAAAATGGCCTGAAATTACGAGTTGTGACACTTGGGAGGATACACACGGGCTTTCGCAACACTCTTTGGTCAAGATGTTCAGGATTTCACATTCAAAATGATTTTGTATTTAGATCAACTTGAACAACAACTTGACAAAGGAGAATTTTCTGAAGTTAGATCCATGGCTGCCTTTTGTGTGATCAACAACCAACTCCAAGTGTTCATTGATTCGTAATTCACTGCGGATTATGAGTATGACAGTGAAATGACGAAAAAGTGCTTTGCTAACTACACTGGAATCGAGGTTGATGTGTTCAGGGTTACCTTACTCCAACTTATGGGTAATGTAAAGGGGTTCATTAATGAAAGAGTACAACATATGGGGAACAAGACAGAGTCAGATAAACATGTTGATGGCAATAACTCAGGAACTGATATCACATATGGGATGGACACAGATCTCAAACAAGTAATTTACCAAGTTCCATCTGCTGAGGTACATCTGTCTGAGCAACATAATGTTTTCTCTAATGAACCACAACATACTGATCAAGTTAACCCTACTTATGACACATATCTAATGGAAAAGACTGATAGCAATATCACCTCTAATTCAAAAAATATGAGTCATAAGGGGGGAGAAATTGATCAGGATGCTAAACATGATCATGTGTCAAGTTCTTCGCTTACGGCTGAGTTTTTCAAATCAAATGATATGGTTGAAAAAGAAGTTTACAATGAACTTTCAAACAGATTTTTACAACTTGAAAAAACATTGTATTGATCTTGAAATCTCGATGCAACAAAAGGAAGAAAGTCTTCAAACTAACCTACCATGTAAAAATTCGGAATTTCCTGAATTCCATGAATTTTTTATGATAAACGATTTGAAAGTTCAGCTACAAGCTAAAAACTTAACGATTAACAACCTAAAAAACCGTATTGCTGAGATGTGTGATATGTGTAATGAAGTTAAGGCTAAACATGACAGTGATGTTATTGCAACAAAAAATACTGAAATGGAATATAAAGTGGCTGGATTAGTAATGAAAATGAGAATTTGAAAATTCATTGCAAAGAACTGTGTGATACAATCAAAGAAACGAAAACTAAGACTGTAGAGCAAACAACCTTTTTGATTGCCAAAAATAATGAATTCAAAGCTCAACTTCAGGAAAAGGGTTTTGCAATTGCAGCGTTGAAAAACGAGTTAAGAAAATTGACAGAAAATGGTGTGAACACTAAGTTTGCAAAACCATCAATCTTGGGGAAACCAGTTTTACAAACACTTAGAAACCAATCAGTTGTTAGACAACTGACTGCGTTTAGATCTGAACGACCAAAATCTTCAAAACCACGGTTTGCCTCCCAAGTTGATTCGAAACAAGTTTTGTCAAAACCAGTCACTTCACAATCTAGACCTAGTGAAAAGGAATATGATGTTGCCAAACCTCATCATATGAGTGCCTCTAGTTCTTCTAGGATTAGTTCAAAGCGTGTGTCATCTGTGACACAAAAGGAACACGTTAGACATAAAAACAGTGTTCAGATTTACAACCTAGAGGATGCTAAGAAAAACACACATGAAAAGACTAGGAATTTGCCTGTTTCTAAGAGTAGTTACGTATCGATTTCGATTAAAGCGATTCCCGTATCAGATCACTCTAAGAATTCTAGATCTTTTTCTGACTCCAAACACTTTGTTTGCTCAACTTGTCAGAAATGTGTTTTTAAGGCGAATCATGATAATTGTGTAACAAAATTCCTGAAGGAAGTAAATACTCGTGCTAAGGTTCAATCCTCTATGACTAGAAACAACAACAAGCCCGTAGAACCAAAGAGGTATATTCAGAAACCTGGAAGGCAGATTGCTATAGGACAAAGGTTTTCTCCCAACAAGTTTGTCACTGTGCATGAGAAACCAAACACTCCTAGATCTTGTTTTAGGTGGATACCGACGGGTAGAATTTTTAAGATTGTTGGTCTTAGATGGATACCTATTAGAAAGATGTTCACTTAGTGCAAAATCAAGGTTGACAGTGAAACCCCAAATGGTTTAAATGCTGATATCACTAACCCATATAAATGCAAACAAACTCTTAATGTCAATGCAGGAAGTCTTTACTTAAGTGCAGGTACATCGTTCACTCCTATTAAGGAAAGACTCAGGGTTTGGGTGCCGAAAAGACTGATATCTCTTGACTTAGGGGTTCAAGCAATTCAAGCTTGATGAACATCAATGAAAATGATGTTTATTCACATCAGTTCAGGCCTCGTTCTTCATCGACAATGACGTTTGAACACTGCAGTTCAAGCCTCGGGCCTCAATGTCAACATTATGGCGTCTGCTGACAACTCTTCAGGCCCCGTTCATCAAAGAAAAGAGAAGTGTACTCTTAAGTGCGCTTTATCTTCGGAAGAAGAGAAATCTTCTTGTTTATGACCATTTTCATCAATAAGCTTCATGCTCTTCCCATGCTCATTCAGTCATCAAGTGGATCAACGTACATTGGAGTATATTCTTATTCACTTGTTTTATCAAAAATTGCAACCTACAATGCAATTTTTGAGGGGGAGAAGTGTGAATAAACTAAATGTCAGTCATCAAGTGGAGTTACTTACCATTGATAGCTGCTTAAGTGTTGTTGATTCAGTGCATGTGCACTCAGGATATACTTAGGTATGTAGCTATCATGTTAGAATCTTGTCCCTAAGCTCCTGAGTTGAATGTTGAAATATGAGTGAATTGCCATGTTCATGATTGCTGATTGCTCTTCATGCTAGATAGCGGTTTGATGTATTTCCTGACTGTGGTTTGATTATGAGATGAATATGGTATTATGAGTTGGCAAGCTGCTATGTAACACCCCAACCCGATAAGGGTAGAAGTATTATGTTATGGTGTCATATCAAAGCAAACACAAGCATACATCTCAAGTAATACAAATGAATTCTAAATATTACAAAGGGAAAATCCGAAGTACAAGGTTACAAATGAGAACAATAACAAAATACTAAGTCTGAAAATGTAAACACTTCTAATCATCTCTAATCCATAATAGCTATCAAGGTGTAGTCTTCTAAGTCCAAAAGTACTCTCCACTTATAACCCAACTTCCTACTAAAACCTGACGCAGGAAAAGAAATGCGGCTGAGCTTAAAAAGCCCAGTGAACAGATATATATAAACGAAAACGAAAGCAAAAAGGAAACGAACATATATGGTATAGTGAAATGGAATAACATAAGGTATAGACAAAGGTACAAAGTAAGAAAGGGAAAAGGGAAGGTCAGTAATCCACCACGAGCCCGAACACGAACCAAATATAGTAACCATGTATTCATAATCATATAGAGGGGAGACCTCTCAGATAATCAGATAATATGAGGGGTGTCCTCATTCTTCAAATGAAGTAGCTAGCTCCCGAACTTGTGAAAGACGTGGATTGCACCCAGCATCAGTCACCGAACAATATATAATATCAAATCATGTTAAGTCCACGAACACGGACAAGAACCTAGGATGCATCCATACGCCCCCCCAACAATAATATAGGCCATAATAAATATAATGTGCATGCAACGAACAATATGGGGACGGTGTGTAACATCACTCGAACACACTGGAGTCATGCCATTGGTGCATCAATGACACGGCCATGTTACCTTCATGGCTAGGAAACGAACTTGGCTCGGGTATCAAACTGAAGGGTCAAAGGTCAAAGGTCCAAATCATAGCAAAGGTTCAAATAGTCTAAGTCATCGAATCATAGTCAAAGTCCAAATATCAAAGGTTCATGGCAAAGGGCTCATATCCAATATCAAAGTCAAACGAATCCAAACGAACCGATCAAAGGTTCATAATCAAATGGTTCATTTAAAGAAATCTTTATCAAATGGTTTTCATCAAAAATGATCTTTATTAACTATTTTCACAAAAGTAGTCTTTAAAAGTAATTTTCATAAAAGTTTAGTAAGATTCCAAATAAAAGTGGTATCGCATATTTCATAAACATCATTTTAAAATAAGTTTTCCTCAAAGCATTTCCATGATATAATTAAAAAGGTTTTCACATCTAGTTACCAAAATCAAATGAACCTTCGAAGCATCAAGTGATACGAATACTAATATCCCAAGGTAACGAACGAATATCAAACGGATCATTATAGAGGCTCAAAGCAAAAAGGGTCATATCGAACATCAAATTCAAAATGAATCAAACAAACGAACCAAAGTGTAGGGGAACATAGCAATGGCTTAGGGAATCTTAAAAACGAATCAAGATCTATGAGTCATGAGAAAGAAGACACCCTTACTGAAAAAGGGTAGAATATTTGTACCTTAAATCGCCAGTGAAACACACAACTAGAAATGAAAAGATCGGAAGTAACTCCTTCTTCAGCGAATCTACATGAATTATAAGTTTACTTATAAGTTTTCATAGTTTCTTAATCATATAGGTTTCATTTAAGTTTTCTTTCCATTTTAGGTAACTTTCCATATTTGGTAACTTTCCATATTTAGTAGCTTAAGGTTCATAATGCCATTTACATAAGTTTAGGGTTCATAGTGTAACTTATCAAAATTTAATATTTAAAAATGTCAAATAATTAGCTTTGGGGTTTATACTGCAAATACTATCAAAATGACGATTTAGGACTCTGTCATTTCATAATTTATTTAAACGTACTCTCAACATTAGTTTAGACCGCGGCGAACAAAAATACAATCATTCCCATGTATACCCACACGACTCACATTTATGTATAAACACAACACAACTCTTAAGCCCAAGATCATTTACACTCTTGATATACACATATGCAAGATACAATATGAAAAGTATAAAACTTATACAAATCATGCGACACACATATATTCATACTCTTTTTTTTTATTTAACCTTCATGTCATATACAACTTTACCATGCACGTATAAAGGACTCAACATATGTGCCTTCACATAATGCATTTTGATGTTCTATCTTCGCTAATTTAAAAATAACTCAGTAGAACAACGATGCAATGATGAGCTAACAGCCAATATGAATCTTTTTGGTTTATATAGAACTCGGTCAAAGTCGGTTGTCTAGGACTATACCAATGTTTAAACAAAGTGGACAGCAAGAGATAGTCATATTTATAATCGTAACAGAATTTTAAGAATATGTCCATGTAACACCAGAACTTGCTTCTCGACTACATTTAACGAATCACAACAAGGCTAAAACGACTCCATGTTTAACCAACTATCCACCAAGACCTTTAGCCCTTCGACCTAACTTAACCTCCAGTCCGTGATATGACTCTCGACACATGAAATGACCCCAAAACAGTGACTACAAACGACCCTCCTTTTGCCCCTTTCTTTGCCCATTTACACGACCCAAAACCAGCATGAAAACTATCTTTTCGACCCAATCTTTCGTCCCTCCATTCGAGATTATAAACACCCACATGACTCGACACTAGTTAAGAACTCTATACGTAACGTACTATTTTTTAAAAAAAAAAACATACTCGAATGACAGCGTGGAAACTCGTAAGATGTAGTAATAAAACAGGTTCGTATTAGTGTTCTTATTATATTGAAACGTGTTTCGAGTTAGTGTATTTTATGTATGACAAAAGTGGTTAGCAATTGGTACCTTAACTGAATCAAGAAGGCCGAAAGGAAAAGAGCACATGTATTCGAACACAACCACACAAACACCCCAACAGGTTGCTACGACTAGAACTCAAAAGTTGCAAACTCGCACTATAATCAAAATCAACACCCCGCGAGCAAGAACACCACTTGAACAAGAACAATGCGCCTAAAAGTCACACGAAAACTTCCCTTTTTGCTGCTGTGTTTGATCGAACAGAAGAAAGAAGAAGGCAGTAGCAGTCGCAGTTCTTGGAAAGAAGTTTTAGGGTTTTGTGTTTTAGTGAGAGAAGCAACAATTAAAAAAAATAGGGCATGATCCGGTTTTTAAAATAGGACGTGTGATTTTGGGCTTTTAATCTTGGTAAATGGCTTAAATGGTGGACTTGATTTGAGGTCAAACAATTGTTGACATATTTTCTTAAAATGAAGCTTTCAATTTTGTACAAAATTTCCATACGTGATTTCTTGTTATGTTAGCTTCTAAGTAATGAAAATTTGACTATGTCATGTCCTTTTGGCTTGTGATTACTTTGATACATGTGTACAGTTGGTTTTGCTTGTTCAATTATTATTAAAGTTAAATACTTAAGGTATAACCGGAATTAAATGCCCAACTGTTTTAGACGTTATATATGAATTTGAGATCAAGGGTAATTTGGGTATTTTACGTATTCAGAAATTTTGGGTTTTACAACTCTTCCCCTCTAAAAGAAAATTTTTGTCCTCGAAAATTGAAGTGAAACGAAACGGAAAAACATAACGGACCGTGAACGGAAATGTGAAATGTCTAGTTTCTCATGACTCGATCTTGTCGATCCAAAATAGCTTCGGTTCCTCAGAACAGGCATACCATACTGAATCCGAATCAAAAGGATAATATACCAACGTAATAGATGAAAATCGCATTCCCTCAGAAGAGATACTAGGAAAAATGTAGGATTTGACGGATATATCATCCGTGGAATTTGATTAGACAAATCAGATGAGAACATACATAAAACATATTGTTTGATATCATCAAACGGCAGAAAACTCTACAACAGAACCTAAGATTCTTATCGGAAGTATAGAGATCAGCAAACGCTTGAAGAGAATCCAAACGTATTAAATCGTATAACGGTGAAGGCCGATTAAGCGTATAAGTAGAATGAACCTAAAGTCTCGCTAGCGCAGATAATGTCAAACAGCTATCAGAAATTCTAAGGCTTCTAAGGTACTCCTCGAAATATCCTATGATCACAATAAGTGCACGTTATATGATGTAAGTATTATCACTTTGGCCAGACGTCATAATACTAGCATCATATAAATATGCCCTCATGATGGTCATACTTTATCTCAAGTCGTGAACAAAACAACTTATCTTAATCCACCTAGTCCTTCTACAGTCTCAAAGGTCAACAAGATCAAATGTCATAGTCAAGCGGTAAGACAAAACTATTCGCAAGAGTATCAAAATCCCAGATTGCCTAGCAGAAGTGAGGTACGCAGTCACAAGCATCATATCTTCCACAACTAGCCAAAATTTCTCAAACAAAGCCATCACCGAACATACGAAAAATGAACATGAACTGAAATGCTTCTAGGAAATTTAAATCATCAGAGGATCTTATACTTTATAACAAAACTTAAAAGGGTCAACGGAAATGAAAGTTAGGCGCCGAGAACTTCGGCCTTCATAGAATCAATTTTTTCAAACATAAAGGGTCTGTTTTAAAAATCCGTTCATTCAACACATCCAATCTCCTCAAGTCCGGTTAATCTGTCTTCGTTTGTCCATAAATCTGGAAGTGAAACAAAATCGTGTACTTTTGTCTGGTTCATCAAGCCTCCTGCAGTTCTTCTTGGAATGTGATGGAGTAACATGGATTTCTGGCACGATCTTTAAATCTCTTCATCATCCAGTCTGCTTCAGCTCTCAATTCATCTTAGTACAACCAAGATGAATAGGGAAATGAGACTGCATGTCTTCATCAGCACTAGGTTCGCCATCTCGATTAGAATTTCTTCTTCTGCATCGCCAACACTTCTGCCTTGTAAGGAATGTCTTCACACTTCAGGGTAGCCACCGTTGTTGTCAACTCCAGGTCAGACAATGAAGTAATTTTTCTGATGCGCTTCTAGCTGTCTTGATGCATACGCAAAACCTTCTGTGCCGTAAGGGAGTAAAACCGAGTCTCTTTCTGGAATGACCCAAAATTCGTTCCGCCCGAAGGTATGGAAACTCCATTCTCAATCAAACTAAGCTGTTTCTCTCGGTTCACAAAATTTCTCAATGGTATCACAACTTGTGAACATCATTCAGAATTCTTCTGCAAAGCTCAAAGGGTTTCAGTTTTCCAATCTGTTATCGGTCTTGACCACTTGGTGATAGTTTTCAAAACTTGCGGGATTTAAAGAGATATCCTCAATTAAGAACATCGTTGTCTCACAAATACCAATTTCTCAGAATGTGCAAATGATCGACGAATTTCCTAACAAAGTGCAAAGATGATTTTCATTCTCTTCCTCGTCTCCGAATGTACCATTAAGTCATACAATGACCATCTGCCCAGTACTCACGAGAAAATATCATTTATCAAATTCACAAGACCGTCAGAGCTTTAGCTAATACTATTAGCGTCCTTACCGTTGATAGCTGCTTAAGTGTTGTTGATTCAGTGCATGTGCACTCAGGATATACTTAGGTATGTAGCTATCATGTTAGAATCTTGTCCCTAAGCTCCTGAGTTGAATGTTGAAATATGAGTGAATTGCCATGTTCATGATTGTTGATTGCTCTTCATGCTAGATAGCGGTTTGATGTATTTCCTGACTGTGGTTTGATTATGAGATGAATATGGTATTATGAGTTGGCAAGCTGCTATGTAACACCCCAACCCGATAAGGGTAGAAGTATTACGTTATGGTGTCATATCAAAGCAAACACAAGCATACATCTCAAGTAATACAAATGAATTCTAAATATTACAAAGGGAAAATCCGAAGTACAAGGTTACAAATGAGAACAATAACAAAATACTAAGTCTGAAAATGTAAACACTTCTAATCATCTCTAATCCAGAATAGCTATCAAGGTGTAGTCTTCTAAGTCCAAAAGTACTCTCCACTTATAACCCAGCTTCCTACTAAAACCTGCCGCAGGAAAAGAAATGCGGCTGAGCTTAAAAAGCCCAGTGAACAGATATATATAAACAAAAACAAAAGCAAAAGGAAACGAACATATATGGTATAGTATAATGGAATAACATAAGGTATAGACAAAGGTACAAAATAAGAAAGGGAAAAGGGAAGGTCAGTAATCCACCACGAGCCCGAACACGAACCAAATATAGTAACCATGTCTTCATAATCATATAGAGGGGAGACCTCTCAGATAATCAGATAATATGAGGGGTGTCCTCATTCTTCAAATGGAGTAGCTAGCTCCCGAACTTGTGAAAGACGTGGATTGCACCCAGCATCAGTCACCGAACAATATATAATATCAAATCATGTTAAGTCCATGAACACGGACACGAACCTAGGATGCATCCATACGCCCCCCCAACAATAATATAGGCCATAATAAATATAATGTGCATGCAACAAACAATATGGGGACGGTGTGTAACATCACTCGAACACACTGGAGTCATGCCATTGGTGCATCAATGACACGGCCATGTTACCTTCATGGCTAGGAAACGAACTTGGCTCGGGTATCAAACTGAAGGGTCAAAGGTCAAAGGTCCAAATCATAGCAAAGGTTCAAATAGTCTAAGTCATCGAATCATAGTCAAAGTCCAAATATCAGAGGTTCATGGCAAAGGGTTCATATCCAATATCAAAGTCAAACGAATCCAAACGAACCGATCAAAGGTTCATAATCAAATGGTTCATTTAAAGAAATCTTTATCAAATGGTTTTCATCAAAAATGATCTTTATTAACTATTTTCACAAAAGTAGTCTTTAAAAGTAATTTTCATAAAAGTTTAGTAAGATTCCAAATAAAAATGGTATCGCATATTTCATAAACATCATTTTAAAATAAAATTTCCTCAAAGCATTTCCATGATATAATTAAAAAGGTTTTCACATCTAGTTACCAAAATCAAATGAACCTTCGAAGCATCAAGTGATACGAATACTAATATCCCAAGGTAACGAACGAATATCAAACGGATCATTATAGAGGCTCAAAGCAAAAAGGGTCATATCGAACATCAAAGTCAAAATGAATCAAACAAACGAACCAAAGTGTAGGGGAACATAGCAATGGCTTAGGGAATCTTAAAAAAGAATCAAGATCAATGAGTCATGAGAATGAAGACACCCTTACTGAAAAAGGGTAGAATATCTGTACCCTAAACCGTCAGTGAAACACACAACTAGAAAGGAAAAGATCGGAAGTAACTCCTTCTTCAGCGAATCTACACGAATTATAAGTTTACTTATAAGTTTTCATAGTTTCTTAATCATATAGGTTTCATTTAAGTTTTCTTTCCATTTTAGGTAACTTTCCATATTTGGTAACTTTCCATATTTAGTAGCTTAAGGTTCATAATGCCATTTACATAATTTTAGGGTTCATAGTGTAACTTATCAAAATTTAATATTTAAAAATGTCAAATAATTAGCTTTGGGGTTTATACTGCAAATACTATCAAAATGACGATTTAGGACTCTGTCATTTCATAATTTATTTAAACGTACTCTCGACATTAGTTTAGACCGCGGCGACCAAAAATACAATCATTCCCATCTATACCCACACGACTCACATTTATGTATAAACACAACACAACTCTTAAGCCCAAGATCATTTACACTCGTGATATACACATATGCAAGATACAATATGAAAAGTATAAAGCTTATACAGATCATGCGACACACATATATTCATACTCTTTTTTTTTATTTAACCTTCATTTCATATACAATTTTACCATGCACGTATAAAGGACTCAACATATGTGCCTTCACATAATGCATTTTGATGTTCTATCTTCGGTAATTTAAAAATAACTCAGTAGAACAACGATGCAATGATGAGCTAACAGCCAATATGAATCTTTTTGGTTTATATAGAACTCGGTCAAAGTCGGTTGTCTAGGACTATACCAATGTTTAAACAAAGTGGACAGCAAGAGATAGTCATATTTATAATCGTAACAGAATTTTAAGAATATGTCAATGTAACACCAGAACTTGCTTCTCGACTACATTTAACGAATCACAACAAGGCTAAAACGACTCCATGTTTAACCAACTATCCACCAAGACCTTTAGCCCTTCGACCTAACTTAACCTCCAGCCCGTGATATGACTCTCGACACATGAAAAGACCCCAAAACAGTGACTACAAACGACCCTCCTTTTGCCCATTTCTTTGCCCATTTACACGACCCAAAACCAGCATGAAAACTATCTTTTCGACCTAATCTTTCGTCCCTCCATTCGAGATTATAAACACCCACATGACTCGACACAAGTTAAGAACTCTATACGTAATGTACAATTTTTTTTAAAAAACATACTCAAATGACAGCGTGGAAACTCGTAAGATGTAGTAATAAAATAGGTTCGTATTAGTGTTCTTATTATATCGAAACGTGTTTCGACTTAGTGTATTTTATGTATGAAAAAAGTGGTTAGGAATTGGTACCTTCACTGAATCAAGAAGGCCGAAAAGAAAAGAGCACATGTATTCGAACACAACCACACAAACACCCCAACAGGTTGCTACGACTAGAACTCAAAAGTTGCAAACTCGCACTATAATCGAAATCAACACCCCGCGAGCAAGAACACCACTTGAACAAGAACAATGCGCCTAAAAGTCACACAAAAACTTCCCTTTTTGCTGCTGTGTTTGATCGAACAGAAGAAAGAAGAAGGCAGTAGCAGTCGCTGTTCTTGGAAAGAAGTTTTAGGGTTTTGTGTTTTAATGAGGGAAGCAACAATAAAAAAAAAATAGGGCATGATCCGGTTTTTAAAATAGGACGTGTGATTTTGGGCTTTTAATCTTGGTAAATGGCTTAAATGGTGGACATGATTTGAGGTCAATCAATTGTTGACATATTTTCTTAAAATGAAGATTTCAATTTTGTACAAAATTTCCATACGTGATTTCTTGTTATGTTAGCTTCTAAGTAATGAAAATTTGACTATGTCATGTCCTTTTGGCTTGTGACTACTTTGATACATGTGTACAGTTGGTTTTGCTTGTTCAATTATTATTAAAGTTAAGTACTTAAGGTATAACCGGAATTAAATGCCCAACTGTTTTAGACGTTATATATGAATTTGAGATCAAGGGTAATTTGGGTATTTTACGTATTCAGAAATTTTGGGTTTTACATGCTATGCGGTAGCTGTTAATGAAAAGCAAATTTGTATGTATGTATATCTGTGTTGATATTCTTATGCAGATTCCATGGCCAATATGAATGTACTTGTTCCCGCTCTAACCAGTTGATCAAATGTTCAAACTCTATTGAATGGCTCTGAATTCACCACAACAACAACATCAGCAGCAACAACAACAACACCACCTTCACTACCACCACCACCTTCGCTTCAACAAAGCTTTACTAATTCTGGTCTCGCCAAGTGGGGATCTACAATATTTGGGAAATTTTTGTTGGTGGATGGATAATTGATATTGACTACTGACTCCCTCAGAGAAGCGGATGATCACATCGTCTGTGCAAAAGGTCAATGTCATATGTGTCATTACAGTTATCGTGAACATCATAAGCAGTGAATAAACATTTGTTGTTATGTGTCAGTGTATGATTGTTTTAATTCAAAATCTTTCAAACCTATCATACCTGACACTAATATTCTCCCTCATAGATTGATGGGGAGCATCGTCATATTCCATTATCAGAATATATATTAAACCTGACCACATTTTCTCCCAAATTTTCTAAACATATTTAAATCAATTGGGATCACAAATCTCAAATGGTTTGAAATTTTTGATCGGGGGAGAGAATGTTATTTAAATATGAAAATCTTATAAAAATGTGATCTTTTGGACTCAAGTGTAGGCTCTCCCATATGTGCTAAACTCTTTCGTATATCGATGCACATATTGAGGGGGAGCAAATAATTTGTGATGGCAATTGTGGAAGAATACCAAAGACCGACCATTTTACTTAATGTACTTGAGTTATAAGGATGGTAAGGTTAGGTATCAGTTCTTATGATCCAGCCAAAATCGGAGGGATCTTCCCAGGGACAATCCTCTAGTTAGAATAGAAGTCCTAAGGAATGATTAAAAAGGAGAAAAGCGAATAAGGGAAGAGTGCCGACTGAGATGGAGCTAGTACTGGAACAAACCCAATAAGGTACTAGTGGTGAAGTCTTGGTAAGCACTGAAGGGGTTGAAGAATGAAAAAGAAATGTAAAGACAAAGGGTGAAAAGAAAGAAGCCCTCCTTACACTTTAGGCAGAAACCGGGTCAATACATATGCTGTCAGAATCACTTAGTTGATTGCTGACATTGAAGAAAAGTATCATGGACCCAGTGATACGCTGCACAACCCTCCCTAGCCACTCAAGGTCCCTCAAAGGACTCTTGTTTCATTTGTCACAGAGATCAATACATGTCTATCGTCTCTCTCGCTCCGAGTTAGATGATATTGAAAAGGTGGCAGTCATCTCTAGCCTCCGATCACTAAATCAAAATGCACTATTGAGTCTAGAGCCAAGAGATCATCCATAAATCTCATTAGGACACACTTCCAATATGCTTGTTGTTTCATACACCGTGAAAAGCAAGAAAATATATATGAAGAGTCCTACACATTATCCGTGTGGTATTGCCAATACATCTGAGTGATACGTAAAGTATTCACAATGAAGATGGAAATCCTTCTAGAGCCAACATCAAACAAGCTCTTGGTGGGTGACATGTGAGATCCTTCATGGATTAAACTTGTGACAACTGGAAAGAAACGATGGGGCGATTCGCATTTGAATCAAACTTGTTCCAGGAAATGGATTGACGGATGCTTTTGGAAAACCTTTCAATGTGCTCACGAACTAAGTTTTGAGCACATTGATTGTGAAAATTTTCAGAAATGTGATTCAATTTATAAAACCCTCGTCGTGTTGCATAAAATCGTGTTGCATAAAATGTTTATCTAGTGACACGCGAGTGATTTTTCTAATCAATTTCTCGTCAATCAGTGGGTATTTAATTCACTGATTCACTCTACCGTGATGTCTGCTTTGAGATGTTCCGGTATGAGAACATGCTTAGTATGATGATTCTGACATCAATTTGTTGGAAGACTCATTACTACAAGTTGGAAATTCCTGTCAAGGAGAATCTTCTTTAAAAGGGGATTCTACCTGATCACAGGTCGGTCTTCACAGAACCGAAGGTTAATCCAACCACATCGAACGAATGACAAAGCCATATTCGTTCTCCAACTTTTTTGCTAAATGTTTTATTTCAGATCCATATAAAGATGGCGATGGTGGTTCCTGATTCCAGTAGAGACGTGATAACCCAAACTCCATGCTCACACTTGCAAATCATTATCAAAGAAAACATGATAGAAGAAAGACCTATAACACAGCTTCCGTAAACTCTGATGATAGTCATCATGATCATGAAGAGTGTGAGCATGCGAGTTCAACGGTCACAACATATCACATGAACGCAATATTACAACGGATGAGCTTGTAGATTTACGATGACAGATGATCTCAAAGAATGCTCAAAGATCACAACTTTACACAGAGACGATGCTGAAACAAGATGACTAGAAGACATATGTTGGATGATATCATCGAAGAATCTTCAAAGATCATCCAAGACAAAAGATCGGTCGTCAAAAGAGTTTACTGCTGAAAGTGCAAAGTTTCAAGAAATTGAAGAATCAAGACTACGAGCTAGGAATTTACAATCATGTAATAGAATGCTAGAATTCAAAATATTATTTTTGGGGTGACCTCCCTTAGGGGGAGATTGTTAGGAATATAAATATTCATGTGAAGACTCGGTCACCCCGAGTATCTGTTAGCATTAACTAGCTCGTAGGATTATTAGTATCATTATTATTAGCTCAGTTAGAATTAGTATTTGTGGAGTGGGTCGGGTCTTTACCCACTGTCAGCTCACTCTACAGCCCACTCGGGGCATAAATGTTTGTAAGTATAAATACCCCTCTCCACCTAGAGAGAGGGTTGGCACTCTTCATACTTTAATCTAATACATATCACTTTCTCTCTCTAGTTCCCAACTCTCTCTCTTTCTCTCTCTAAAGTTTCGGCCAAATCCACACCTTTTGTGTGTGTTATATGTTATTGAATATGCTACATTTAGTCACACAAAGCATGTTTGTTTTGGGTATTTAGTCACATACAATTAAGCATAAATCGGCCAAAAGTGTTAATAAGTGTGACCATATGCTGTTTAAAGTGAAGAAATGTGTATTTTGTGTGACTATTGATCATCTAATGGTCACATGAATTTTTAGTTTGTGTGGCCTTTTGTAATATTTAGTCACACAAAGCATGTTTGTTTTGGGTATTTAGTCACATACAATTAAGCATAAAGTGGCCAAAAGTGTTAATAAGTGTGACCATATGCTGTTTAAAGTGAAGAAATGTGTATTTTGTGTGACTATTGATCATCCAATGGTCACATGAATTTTTAGTTTGTGTGGCCTTTTGTAATATTTAGTCACACAAAGCATGTTTATTTTGGGTATTTAGTCACATACAATTAAGCATAAAGTGGCCAAAAGTGTTAATAAGTGTGACCATATGTTGTTTAAAGTGAAGAAATGTGTATTTTGCATGACTATTGTTCATCCAATGGTCACATGAATTTTTAGTTTGTGTGGCCTTTTGTAATATTTAGTCACACATCGAATTAAACAAAGAGTGACCAATAATGTTGATAAGCGTGACCATATTATGTGACTGCATCTTTTAGTCACAGGGTTACTACTGCTATTACTAAGTTATTACTGTTGGAGCAGAGTTGCTACTGCTAGTACTAAGTTAGTCCTGCTGAAGCAGAGTTACTACTGCTAGTGCTGCTGGAATGAATATATATATATATATATATATATATATATATATATATATATATATATATATATATATATATATATATATATATATATATATATATATATATATATATATATATATATATATAATATTATTAAAAACCACAAGAAATTTCAAATTGAATAAAACTCGAATGTATATAACTGAACAGAATATACAATTGTAATGTCGTACTTAATTAATCAAATTCTCAAGTAACATAATCTAAAGACTTTTGAATCTTCAGCGGCTTAGCAGCTTGGTGCTTTAAGTCGTTAACAGATACATATATTTTCTTCAATGGTACTGGTGGTACACATTTAGTCACAGGGGTTGTTGGTGTAACCTGTAGTAAACATAAGACACTTCTATCAAACATTGAATTAAATATGAAGAATTATATATATGTAGTTTGAAAAAACACATGTATGTACCTCCTCTTCTAAAATAACTTGATCCATTGGCCGTACAACGAAACTACCTTCGACTTTCTTAACTGTTTTTAACCCATTATTTGCTACGTCCGGTATGCATACTACATCAACTAACGATGAATCAATTGACACTCTGTAGCAATCATTTGGGAGTGGTCGGTTATGCAGCATTTGCTTTCCACTAGGCTGGTATACGATATCAAAAGCAACGATATTTGTTTGCTTTATAATCCACAGTTTGCACTTAAGTGTCTACAAAAAAAGAATTTTTGCATGTATATATCAGAAATTATTTAAACAAAAGAATAAGAAGAAACATGTTGAAATACATACTGTTGGCAGTGCTTGTGTTGGAGACACATTTTGTTGCGATTAGGAATCCGGAGACCCGTTTTGTCGCTTGTTAGGCTTTGTCTTGGGTCCGAGAGTTTTTGCAAGTTCCTATATGTATATATAAAACACGTTACATTATTTAAACAAAAGAGTAACAAGAAACATGTTGAAATACATACTGTTGGCAGTGCTTGTGTTAGAGACACATTTTGTTGCGATTGGGAATTCGGAGACCCGTTTTGTCGCTTGTTAGGCTTTGTCTTGGGTCCGACAGTTTTAGCAAGTTCCTATATGTATATATAAAACACGTTACATTATTTAAAAAAAAGAGTATTAAGAAACATGGTGAAATACATAATGTTGGTAGTGTTTGTGTTAGAGACGACACATTTTGTTGCGATTAGGAATCTGGAGACCCGTTTCGTCGTGACTTAGGCTTTTGCTTAGGCCTGAAAGTTTTAGCAGGTTCCTATACGTATATATAAAACACGGTATATTAGTCGATCATGTATGTAAAATTCAAAAATCAAAGGGGGATGTTTTATTACTTACCATTGTTTCCGTTACCTTTTCAGAAGTTTCAAGGCCATTGGACTTCTCCTGAATTCTCGCATCTTTAGCACTTACAACATCACTTGTCTGAGTGCCGTCCACCTCATTAGCGCTGCTCTCTATATTGTTAATGGCCATTAGAGTCACCTGCAATATAAATTAAGAAATACATTGACTCATCAGTTTATGTTCAATGCCTGGTATCATTAGCATCAGTGGTGTTAGCATTAGAAAATGAAATTGTTAACAACATAAAAAATGGCTTACATCTGAGTCTAATGGCAATGGATCAGATGGCAAAGTTATATACATCCCTTGTTTATTCAACTGATCCATCTGTAGAGTAAGCAATCCCTTTGTTTTTTCCACCTCACCGGATAATTGCTTGACCTGCACATCTTTTTCGGTCATCTCGGTGGACAATTTCTTGACCAATTTATCTTTTTCTTCACGCTCGCATCTCTCATTATCCAGTTGAGTTTGAAGTAACACAAGTCTTTCATCGGCTTCTTGTTTTCTTCGAGGAAGGCCAAAATACTTCTTGTATGTTACTCCACCTCCCACTCCTCTGGCATAACCGCTCTTTTCCTTACCAAAGACAACTGTCATGGCATCAGTGCCATTATCAACACTCAAGGTTCCTTCCTTGATCTAGTCATCAACTACTTTCTGCACAAAAAATATAGGAAATGTTGGGATTAAAATTCTTCCTGATGTTGTTAGAGTAACTGCTGCTCATATTTGTGTCAATGCTGCTCAGCTAGAGTTAGTGCTGCTCATGAACTTCAATGAAAAATATACTACTGCTAGTACACAGTTACTCCTGTTAGTACGCAATTAATACTGCTGGTATACAAGTTACTACTGCTAGTACACAGTTAATGCTGCTTCTATATAAGCATAATAATAGAATTTGTAGTCAAACTTACAAGTTTATCTCCCATTGATCTAATATCATCATCTGGGTATTCACCGTCTTTGTTTACCCTTTTTTCAACCACATTACATCACGCAGGGGTTCTTCATCCGGTTCAATCTCTTTATTTTGGATCTAATAAACATCAAATGCATACACATGCTGTAACCACTATCAAAATCCCACTTTAACATAAACTATCTCACTGACACATTTATCCTTTTCTACGTGTAAATTTTTTTATTTTTTTTTAAATGTTATCTGATTATGATTATTATCTTATGTGACGTAACTCACATCCTCGATAAACGTGCTCCCACGCAACCCAACCTAACGAACCTAATGTTTATTCTATATAAACATATCTATATGAAGTAATACAATATATCATTTATCATTTTAGGATAATTCCTTAACGAACGTACAAACAAAACATTCATTATCTATATATAGTTTCTAGGAAACCCTAAATTCATCACAATACCAAATATGAATAGCAAAACCCTAGAACATAAAAGTACAACTCATCTGAGCTAATGTACAAGTTACCAAAGCACCAGAAACCCTAATTCTATTTTAGTTCCCGGTAAAACCCTAATTCCACTTAACTATGATTTCATGTACAAATTTCACAAAACCTAGTTTATTTATATAATATTTTTACAAAATAATAATTTTACAAGTTATATAAGCCAATGTACAAGTCTTTTATGCATAAAAACCATATATTTATAAAAACCCTATTAAAACCCTAACTATATTTATTTTTAAACACAATTTACAAGTCATTCATACATAAGTCTTAAAAACTAATTTTTCTAAACTCACTAAATATTTTTACAAGTCTTTAAACCTAATGTACAAGTGCCTAATGCACAAAAACCAAAAATCTCATTTATATACTTTTTAACTTAATAAAAATTAACATATAATTTTTATTACTTAATAAATTATTAAAACTATATTTTCTCATAACCAAAATTATAGTACAACCCTATTGAGCCTACGGTACAACTCCTCTAAGCAAAAACTATTTTTCTTTCCATTCTTATATAATTCGGTATAAATAAAATATAAACAACCTTAATAATTTTACTAACCTATAAACTCTTGAACCAAGACCTTAAACCAACTAAGTACTACCCTTCAAACCCTAAGTACTACAACCCCAAGCCCATTCGAACTTCCTTCCCAAAATCTGGTTCGAACTCAACAATATCTCAACTAGGTTAACTTCTAAATATAACCAATCTCACATACACCTCCCCTAGTCCACAATCCTTTATGCCACATGTCCTCTCCAATGTTCAAAAACTCTTCTCCTTAGTAGCTAAAAACCATGGCTATCATGCATCCACATCCCCTCCTTCTTCCCATACCCCACGCCTCACCTTCTCCTTCCTTCTCTTCAAATGATAGTTCCACTTGTCCCCTTCTACACACTCCCTTGAAAACCCTAAACCTCTTTTCTTTATATAAATAGCAACTCAACTCCACCACTTACCTTCACTCCAAATTCGACCCAAACCCACTCAACATAGTTCCACATCAGTTGAACCATATCAAACCCAGCCTTATTTCCATCCCCTTACTGATCACAGCCAAAATAAAAGCCAACCACAAAACCCTAGGAAGACTTAGAGCCAAGTGGGTCATCGGTGTTCATTTCCAAACGCTTCCAACATCCTAAAACCCTACTTGAACCAATAACCTAAGTAAGTTACTCAAACCCTTTTCAATTCAGTTTTATTTATTTTAAATAACACTAGAAGCATCATTAGATAACCACTAAAATAAAACATGAACAAAAGCTATAATATTTCTTGTTCTTTTTCCTTGTCTAATCGAACCAGAAAAATCAAACGCACCCTATATGTTTGAATCTTTGTAACAACTAATCAAAAAGTGATCAAACATGTTAAAAACAAGTTTAACATATCTAATAACATCATATTATATATTAAAAATTAACCAGAAACAATAAAAACCCAATCGCGTTCTTTTTCTGTGTTTCTATCGAGCAGAAAACAACCCTAGATGCCCGACTTTCAACCTATAAACCGACCACCAAACGACCATAATAAAATCTGATTTTTGGTGGGTTTAAAGACCACCTAACTAACAAAAATTAGGAAGAAGAACCACTTAAAAAGGTGGATCGAGTTAAAAGTTATCAAGCTCCAAAGTTTATCTTATATCGTTAGAAACTAAAAATCAAATCTTTATTATCAGTTTTTATTAAAACTCGTCCTAATCCTCTGACTTTAAACATAGATTTCGACCCCTATATAATCACTGAAAATTCTAAGATTTTGGCACATCAAAGATCACCTAGCTTAAGTTAATTTAGAAGAAAGAAACACTTAAAATGATCGATCGAGTAAAAAGTTATTAGCCACCAAAGTTTCTCTATCGCTAAGGTTAAAAAATTCATTTTCAATTTTATCAAATACTTGTTTCAAACGATCGACTTTAGCAAATTATTTCTAGTATCAAATGAATTTCATAAATTATGAAACTTGGCCCATTCAAAGACGACCTAGCTAGCTATACTTAGGAAAAGAAAATTCGTAAAATGATCTAGTATTCATAAAGTTATTCGATCTCAAAACTCTTCCTAAGTCACTAATTTTATGCGTCCTATTTTAATTAATAAGAGTTTTTATGGGCCGATTATGTAAATATCTCATAGTTATTTAAATCAAGGACCATTTTTGTCAACAACAAATAAAAAGGGTAGAAAATGTCATTTTTGAAACTAAAGGGTAAAAATTGTCATTTTCCAAAAGTTCGGGGTATAAACTGTCATTTGATCAAACCTTAGGGATAAAAGTGTAACTTTTCATAACTATTATTTTTATCATTTTTATTTTCCGATCTAATAGAAAGTAATAATCGTAATACGTTCATTTTCATAACGAACCAACGAACGAACGAACAAGAGATATATTAAACGAACGCAATATATCTTTAACAAACGAACAAGATATCTTTAACGAATAAACGAACGAACGAAGACATAAAAACGAATAATAAGATAGAATCTTGTTTTTGAAGAGACTTCATGTTGTCTCGTTATAACAATTAATCAACAACCAAATAACGAAACGAAACGAATAATAAAACTTATATATATTCAGAAACGGTTACTGAAAACTTGATATACCAACCCAGGTTGCGTGCCGGAGACGTTTATCAACTTTGTTTAACTTTATTTTCCATCCAGACTGTCCAGGTGAGTTCATAGTCCCACTATTTTTATATACGTTTTCTAAACTTGTGGGGAGATACATGCTACTAAACCGAACACAAGTATTTTTCTGTACGCTTTCCTGATTTATATTGCATAAGTTTAACTATTGCCTATTTAAAGACCCTTTATCATGAACCATTAATCACTTTCGGGTGAGCGCGAATATAATGAATAGATCTATTGGATTGACAATCCCTTTGTGTTGCTGGATAAGTGACCCAATGCATTTTATTTGAAAACGTTTAATAAAGAGTTTCAGGCAGACTTCTACTCGGGGCATAATCGTTATTTATCGTGTTAACGTTTGAGTTCATGAGACTTAGAGCAATATGTAACGAACTGCAGTATTACTGATTTACGTTCTACTTAGCCTGTGTTCAAACTGTTTTAACTTTAAACACTATGGATTCACTCAACCTTTGTGTTGAATTTTTAAGCATGTTTATCTCAGGTAACTAGAAGTACGATTTGGCACGGAGTGGCAGGGATTTTCTTTTATAAAAAGAGTGTCTATTTGTTATCATTCAGCTAAAAATGTAACTTTTAGAACGTATTTCAAAACCTCCCGTTGGGACCTCTATAATGTAACTCTGATATAAATAAATGAATGATAACAATTTTATTTAAAACGTCTCTTTTCAAGTCGTTTTCAATTCTCATGACTGTGAACCTTGAAGTAGCACCCCAAACTTATATTCCGCTGCGTATATTGAAAATGGGGGTGTTACACATGTAAAGTCAAACCAAGATAAATGAAAATATGAGGATGCATACACATGTACAGTTAAACCAAGATAATCAAAAATATGAGGGTATTAAATGCAAATGTGCAAATTGAGCAATGTAACCAGATTCATTTCTCATACTGATCGTCTCTCAATTTGTAAAAAAAACATTATGTAATCTTACTATTTTCTCTTTGACATAAACATATCCACCTCGTCCCATTTTATGCTGATAAATATTTTGGGAACGCGCCATTTTAGCTTTCTCAGTTTTCTCCTTAAAACACAAAAATCATAAGGCGTTTAGAAGCGGTAATGCTGCAAACTGAAAATTATGAAATGATATATAGACTTAAATAAAGATGACTAATTAAAACCTTGTATGCTTCGGTGGTCGTGTAGTTTACAAACTCGACCTAGTTTGCTGAATCCATAATTGCACTATACTTGCCCGGGACTTCAGTCAGTTTGGAAGGTGTATTTAGGTTGGGCAAAATGTATTTGCATTTGAGCTTCATTCTGTAATTCCTTAGCAGTTGACCAAGACGAGTCATTATCAATTTTCTGTATGTCACGTCAACATCAAAAAATTTCTGCAAAGATTAACACAATGTTGTTAATTAGTTTCACATAATGTAACTGCATATATAAACTTATGTAGTACTGGGTTACAAAATAGTATATATGTACCGTGATTTCAGCCCATAGTTTATCTCTTGATTCTTTATTCACCTTCTTCCAGGAAAGAATCTTCAAACCTATTTGCTCACGAACCATATCTCCTAAAAAACTTGAAAACAGTGCTCTGTGTTCCCCTGATACCCTACTGAATGCATCGAAGGTTACCTTGAGCTTTATTCCACCAGGTTGGCCATACTTCAGGCGAAACTTTGTTAGCCTGGTTGTGCCCCTCTTAGCTAGTATCGTATCTTGTTGGTTGGTTCCAAGCGCTTCTATATCTTCATCGGCAGAATACTTTTCGGATTCATATCCTAAGGGGTTATCATCATGTACAATATCATCATGAGGAAGCAAAGTATAATTATCATCAATGGGTTCAAATTCCATGACTCTTGAGCAACAAAGGGTAAAAGAAAATGATTATGGCTTAGCTTGGAGAGTAATGGTGATAGAAGATTTGATTTTTGAGTTTTATTTGCAGTCCCTTTTTTAAGGAGAGAAAAGAGGGTATACCAAGAATATGAATCGTTATTCTTGGTAACTGCTTGTAATTAGGTGATTCAAAAAATTTCGATAAAAAATTTGGCACCAAGTTGTAATTTGAAATTAACAATTGAATTATTTGAAAATTTTGCCTTTGAAACTTTTAATTAAAGCATAAACTTGAATAAATCAAAATTTTGGCTTCAAATGTTATATATCATTATCTTAATAATCGCAAATGTACCAAACTGTACAACCATCACATCAACAGTATAAACTGCTACCCATTTAACAAACCAAAATACTTACATAATTACCAGTTATTGTACCCTTACTAATTACATTTACAAAACACAAATTGCTACAATTATTTTTTTTAACATTGAAGACTTTTTATTAACTAATATATTGAAAACCAAAACAAGCAAGTTGTTGGGGAATACAAAAAGGAGAATATTTAAAACATAATACAGTACATACATAAGGGAAAATCAGTATCCAAATTAAATGTCAGAATTGAACCATATACCATTTACAAAACACAAAAGCTGTTAATGTATATCCTAAACCCCTAAACCATCTTAGTCTTGCCTTTCCCATGGCTGCTAGAAGGTGCTCCAAAACCTATAGGATTCTTCTTACACGACATTCCCAAGACAATATCCTGAGTAAATTTCTTTTTGTGTGCCTTTTCAACTGGTATTTGAACTTGCACAGGGAGAGCCAGGATAGGAGCTTGAGATAGGAGTTCCTCTAGAGGTTCAATGGCTTGGATAAGTTCCACTTTCCAAGTATCAGTACTTGCATCAGAATGTTGCTCTGGATAATAACAAGCAAGGAGGCCAGGAAGGATGTTGAGAGCACCGTCATTTGATTCTAAACTGCTTTAATCAGAAGAAATTTGTATGACATCTACAAATAACAACTGTTAGATCAGTTTTATTGATTCAAATGTTAAACTATATCACAATCAAAGAAAAACCTTTTGATGGTTTACCATTGCAGAAGAATCCATTGTGTTCTCATATTTTGGTCCTCTTTTGTGGTATCCCAAACAATAAACAAAAATAAACAGAGCATACATTAGACATAGCATAACAACCATTATAAAATACAAAACAACCCCATTTTACAATAGAATCGATCGGTAACAACCACTAACATCACCATTTATAGATCAAAAGCCTGATACTAATTATTGTACAATCAATCATCAACTGATATGTGAAAACATTAAAAAACATACCTTTGTTGTTATTTGGATTCATTGTTTGCGTGCTTGTGTTTGCCAGAAGAATGTGTGTGTTGATTAGGGTTTATTGATTATTGTGTATGTTTACAAATGATCGGGTAAAGGGATTAATTGCCGGTTGAATATTGAATTTGTGGTTTGGTTTAACTATAGCTGACGTGGCAAGATTTGTAAAAAAAAAAAAAAAAAAAAAAAAAAAAAAAAATCTAATGGTGCTGACGTGGTGGTGAAATCCGGCTATAGCCGGTAACTAGGGATGGCAACGGTTCGGGTTCGGGGCGGGTTTTAGTGTACCCGTACCCGAACCCGTTTATAATATACTCGTACCCGCCCCATATCCCACCGGATACCCGATTAATATTATCCATCGGTTTTTCGGGTTTTCCCGCGGGTATCAGTTATCCGTAGTTGAATATTATATGGACAAAATTGGCGGTATTATAATTAAGTCACGCTAAAATCCACCGACAAAACAAAAGAAAATACTCTAATATATTAAAATTTTTTAAAAGTTAAAGAAAATGAATATCGTATCAAACGATTTAACGCAACGTATCGCAACGCAACGTACTCGGCACGACATTCACCGAAAAAATCAAATGCGCAAGAGTTTTCAAAAGTTAATCATTCTCATTTCCAAAAATAATCTCGTTTTAGCCTTTTAAAAGGGTTTGGTATCATCATTCGTGTAACGGTAGAGAACACGGACTCACAAGTACTCACTCCAAAAAAGCGAATAACCGAATAGTCGAAAAGAGTATTGACGATAACTCGAGTCGGGATGAGATGACGAAATGAAGTCAAAGAGATAACTAACAACAAACATATCTAAAAAGGAGAGTCGATTGGTAATCGTCGGTATTTTCCCATAATCCCATTTTGAAGTACAAGGTATATATACTTGTTTTATGATTTAAAACAAGTTTGGACTTACGACCAAATTAATCTTTGGAAATAACAAAATTTCGCCATGACTCTTACATTTATCGAACGTTTCAAAGTCAAAAGGCTTTATTGAAAATCAATTTCCCGAGTAATTTATAATATAATGAGTATTTATACAAACCCTAAACCCTAAACCCTTAAAGCTAAACCAATCCGTAACTCAAACAATAACCAAACGAATAGTCCAATAAATCCAAATATGTTAGTCTACGAGTAGCATGTCTCGAATAGTCCAATAGCCCTCGTGTGTTCCGTTTTTATCCCAAATGTCTCACAAGGTTTTCAAAATCGGGATCCTACTTAGGATCGATTTCGTCTTTGCAAGATCGAGCTTGTAAGATCGGATCGGGATCCTAAGATCCTACTATAATGTCATTTTGTTAATAGTTTTTGTAATATTATACAAATCTATAAATTAATATATATCATAAACACAAATTATGTAAATATTTCATAGAAATGTTGTCTTAAATTATGATTATGAAAATTTTAAGAGTATTAACATGTTGTTTTTTTTTAATTCTACAAAATAAATTCCATACTTTTTTAGTTTGTGGTTCGAGAAAAGTAAGATCGGATCGTATTAGTTCTTAAGATCCTATGGTAAAGATCGGGATCCTCTACGATCTTAAGCTCTCAAAGATCCTTTGTAAGATCGGGATTGTTTTTGCTTAGCAGTATCGTAAAATCGTAAGATCCTAAGATCAGGATCGGGATCCTGACAACCATGGTCTCACGTACACTTCTAATTTCCTTACTTCGTAGTTAACCAAATTTAAGAGCATTACCAATGGTCACTCAGTGTTAAAGTTTAACACACTGCCACGTCAGCTTTAACCTTTTCACCTTTAACTCAAAAAAAACACCCGTAATCATAACTCACCCTTAACTCACATTTAACTCAACTATTTTCAAAATGAACCCCTAAACTATGATTAATACTTCGTTTAACAACTAACACGAATTACATTAATCATTAAAGTTAAAACATAAAGTACATTAAACATTAAACTTAAAACACAATACATAGTACGATTAATAGAAACTAAAACTACAAATTAAGAAAAGGAATCATCTGAAACCCAACCGTCCTCACTCGAAGAGGACCTAAACTCCCCATCATAATACTTTCCTTTCATAATATCAAACCAATTTCTCTCCTGCTCCATAAGAGCAGCTTCCTCTTCTAGTTCGCGTTGTTCTATTTCTCTCCTCGCTTCCTCATCTTGCTCCAGAAGTCGGAGTTCATCCTCACTCAGTCCAAATAGATTTGTCGGTTGTTCCACAACCGGTGAGTTGTGTGTGACTTGTGTGTGTGATAATAATACTCTGGTGGTGTTGTATATATAGGCACCCTGAAATTTGAATTTGAAATTAAATTATCCGGCTTGTAGTTGAATTTTGAATTTTTGAATTTGAATTTGATTAGCCCGCTTAAGAACCAAGGGGGTGTTTTGTAAATTTTTTTTAAAACACAACGGATACATAGTACTCTAGAGGGGGTAGAAATGATTTTTTTTATTATTATAGCTCACCTTAACGTGGCGTTAAGGGGTTAACGCACCCTTAACGTACACACTTCCTTCGGGTCAATAATAATGAACCTGATCCTGAATCATTCCAAACATTCCCTCGGTTTCATTTTGTCAAGTCAAACCCTAATCAGATTTAATATCATTAATATAGAAAATATCAATTACCCTAATCAACAAGTCAATAAGTCAATCCAACACCAAACACACTTCCAAATCAATTACACTAGTCAATCCAAACCAAACACAAACCAAATCGGACCAATATTATCCATCTGTTTACTTTTGGCGCATTTCCATGGTCCATCTTCCCGCCTAAAGTATTGGGGACCGCACATATACCTCTCAAGCCTATTTATACCTATCGACATGGAAAACCGTTCATATATAACTCCTTTGATATTTCAAATTTCAATGGCTGAATCCTCTTCAACTCCTGTTTCAAACAAAAAAAAAAACGCCCAAGGGATGATTGTCCTCCTCCAATCCCTGAAATGTTAAAGAAAATTTTTAACATATCCCAAGAAATTTGGGAGAAATGTAATAAAGGCCAGTATGGTACTGAAAACACATTGATAGAAATTTACAACAAGCGTATAAAGAAACTGGAAGAAAAGAACAAGGAAGATTTAAAGATCATTTTGGAGCATCAGAAGAATGTTGATGATAGGAACAAAGTAATAGAAGAAACAAGAGAGAAAATAGTTGGTGTTTACAAGTTTATTTATTTCTTAATGTATCTTTTGTTTATATATTTTGCCTATGTAAATGTAAACTTATTTTGACTTAGTTTATATATTACTTAACTTTTCCAATTCATACAAGTTTATGATATTTGAACACAGTTATTATTATTAGTTTATGATACCTGTGTTTCCCATGATGTTAAAGGGGTGTTTGGTTTCTTGGATACTTAGAAGACTATTAACACTGAAACAGTAAAATGTGTTGTAATGCAAGAACAACAATATCACCAAAACTGATTAAGTGTCTTCCTTTACACTTAATCCCTTCCAAATGTATGAGTGCAGTATGGTTTTAAAAGAAAATTGAGTTCATACTGCTGAGAAAAAGTTTTTGCACAAAGTTTGTACTGCTAGGCAAAAAATTGTACTGGTAACGAAAACTTTGTACTATTGAATATCCGTTAGTACTGGTTGGGAGTGCAGGGTATGTTTGTGTCACTTTTTACTTAAAGGGTATAAATCCCCAATTGCGGCACACAATCATATTCACGCACACATTACTCTCTCTCTTCCACACCCTAAACGAATTTTAATCGTCATATTCCAAAACCCCCAAATCAAATCATAATGTCGAACCAAACTTTTACCGAACCTCATAATACTGTTGCCTTTTTAGAAAAATCCAATGAGTCTGTAGATTTTACTGAGATAATTGATTTCCTTAATGCAAGCTATATTAAGTTTGCATTAACAGTAAAACCTACAACATATACATCTAACATTATCCAATTTTGGTCGTCTGCTAAGGTCAAAACTATTAATGGGGAAGCACAAATCCATGCCCTTGTAGATGGGCAGAGGATTATCATTACAGAGGCGTCTATTCTAATAGATCTTCTCCTAGATGATGCTAACGGAGTTGAGAATCTTCCAAATACTACAATCTTTGAAAAACTTTCACTGATGGGCTATGAGATAAAAACAGATGCTTTAAAGTTTTATAAAGGTAATTTTTCTCCTCAGTGGAAATTCTTAATTCATACTGCTAGAGTTAGAGTTAAGACTGCTAGAATGTATAGTTAGTACTGCTTACAATGGAGCCAAAACATTGAGATTTTGAAATTTTTGACTATAGTCACATGAATATTTCACAGTGTGACTATTTTGAATGTATTGGTCACATATAATACCCTTATAATGTGGCCATAAACATAATTTAGATGCACATCTGTGGTATGGTGTGACTATTGTATAGCCTATAGTCACGTGATTGTGCTACAATTAAATGTGACCATACACATTAGGAATTGGCAGACAAACACACACTTAACTTTAGACACACAGATTAACTTACGTGACCATTTGTATCGAATTTTGGTCACACTTAATCATGTATGCCTATGGTTTAGTGTGACCATATATGACATTTCGTCACACTGTTCAAGTGTGTGACATATATTTTTCACTTTTAAATGCATATCGTGACTAATGCTTCAAACTTACTTTTCAGTTGTCACACATTTCAAATTCATATGTGGCTAAATTTTCAACAAAAACTAGCAGTCACGTTTATACAATTCATTCGAGCCATTTTCCTTCAAACTTACTTCTCATACACTCTTAACCACACTCAATGATTTCTCTCTAGCCTTCTTACTTACTTGTCGAGACCAACAAGGAACCAGAAGCTATTTATCAAGCTATTCGAGCCTTTACCCGATCATATACAATTCATTCGAGCCATTTTGTGATCGTATAGCAAGAGAGGTGCATCATATTCGAATTCTAAATCCTCTAAACGTATAACACACCATCCTATAGTTATTGTAAGTCTTTCTGTAACACCCGAACCCGACAAGGGTAAAAGATGTCACGCAAATGGTTTCATATCAGATATAACAAAGCATACATTCAAAAGTAATACAAAGATTCTCAAAGGTTACAGAAGAAATACTGAAATTACAAGGTTACAAAAGCAAATACAAATTCTAACAATGTAGTAACTTCCAATCGTCTCTAGGCCAAAATAATTATCAAGTCTTCTAAGTCCAAACGTCTCTTCACTCATACCCATCTTCCAACTAAAACCTGCCGCACACGAAAAGAAAACGTGCGGCTGAGCCTACAAAGCTCAGTGAACAGATACATAATACAAGCAAAGATAACGAAACAGAATATAGTGAAGTACAGGGAATGTCATAAGGTATAATCAAAGCAAAAGAGTAATAAAGGAAATATAGGATAGTCATCTACCACGAGCCCGAATACTCAAAGTCATAATCTCAACATCATAATCTCACAATCAGAGGGGATACCTCTCAGGCAACCAGATAATATGAGGGGTGTCCTCATGTATCATAATAGTGGAGTGATCAGCTCCCAGGGGTGTGAAAGGCATGTATTGCACACAGTACCAGTCACCTCAAAGTCATAACTCAAAGTCATAGTTAAATCCACTAAACATACAAATCTAAGATTGCAACCCATACGCCCCCAAACTCAAAGTCATCCCAACATCATAGTAGCCATGGCAGAAAATCATAAAAGGGACGGTGTGAGAAATCACTCCCCCACACGGGAGTCATGCCAGTGGTGCATCACGGACATGGCCAGGTTACCTTCCTGGCTAGGTAACATGAAATGGCTCGGTATCAAACTAAGAGTCAGGTCTCAAAGTCATCACAGAAGATCATATATCAAAAGGTGCATCTCAAAGTCATATCACAAGGTCCATAGAAAAGGGTTCATATCGAATAGTTCATAATAGAGTGGTTCACCAAGGTCTTCCAAAGTTCATATCATAGTTTTAAAAACAAAGGGAATCATAATTAAAGTTCAAAGTCTGTATCAAAGGGTCCATCTTCAAAGTCTTTATTCAACAGATTCATTTTAGAAAGCTTAATCAAGGTATTTAATTAAAATGGTCTTTAAATTGGTTTCATAAAGATAATCATTAAAATAGTCTTCGTAACAGATAGTTCAAAACAAGTAGTTCAAAACCTTAGTTTAGTAAACCATTTCAAAATCTTAGTTTCTCACAAGGATAGTTCAGAACTTTAGAGCAACTTGGCAAAGGCATAGGTCAGATAAACGAAGCTCAGATCATAATCAAGAGGAATATCAAAGGTTCACACAAAGGAAACATAGCAATGGCTTGGGAAATCTTAACTGAATCATAACTCAAAATCAATGTATAGAATATAAGAACCCTTACTGAAAAAGGCAGAGTATCTGTACCTTATGGCGAAAGCACAAACAGAAACAAAGCACAGGAATAAGGGAATAGCTCAAAGTCTCTCCTTCTTCACACCTAAAGGAGTAGAAAGGGATTACAATCATTCTTACTTTATTGCCTTTCCATTTTTAGTAACTTTCTATCTTTAGCAGGTTCCCATAATTAGCAAGTTTCCTTATTTAGTAAGTTTCCAATTTTAGAAGTATGGAGTAACATGACTTAGTTAGATCATCATTAAATGGAAATAAGGTATCTTTGATCAGATTTACACATTTGGTCCTTAGGGTTTCACGATTTACACTTTACACCCCTTTATTACAAAAGTTACACTTTAAACCTTTAAATATTCATAATTACACATTAAACCCTTTGTTTATCAAAATTACACAATTAGTACTTCATTTAATAAGTTATACGAATGCCCCTTTAATTTTCCATAATTTACACAATAGGTCCCTCCATTTAATTAATTTACATATTTAACCTTAAAGTTTACATTTCAATCTTTAATTAATAATAATTACACGTTAGTCAAATAAATATCCAAATTTACACATTAGCCCCTGAATATAATTCATTACTCAAATCGACCTTAACTTTCCAGAAATTACATATTTAGTCCCTATTTTTATTTATTTTCCGAATCGATCCTTACTTTAATTATTAAATCAAAATAAACCCTTAAAATGCAAAATTAACACATGAGACCCTTATAAAATATTTTCTGTATTTTTACCCAGATCCAAGACACCTTACAAAAATATCCCATAGGTTTCATAATTTACAAAACACCCCCTCTACTTTTAAAAACACAAATCGTATACCTTTTATTTACACAAAATAAGCCCTAAATTCTCCCATCATATCCAATCATTGAAACATCCTTAAAAACACATTAAATGACCAGATCTAATCTAAGAAACCCTAACCCTAGCTTCCTCGATTTATTTTCCCTTTTATTCTTATTTTCCACAAAATCCGGTTTGTAAAATAATTAGCCACGACTTACATGGGCTTCAACAATTCGAATGGGAATTTTTCTGAGATCATATGATGCCTAAGGAACCCAAAAAAAATACATTAGATACCCAGAAAATTCGTTTTCTATATATTAGAATTTACACCCTTTTTAATGATTTAAATCCAAAACAATTAACACAAGTCTCCATAATTCGAATTAGCATTTTTCCCAGCTTATACCATGATCAAGTAACTCATAAAAATTAGCAAGGCAACCCAGAAAAATCGTTTAGCATATTTTCCATAATTAATCCATTTTACACATTTTAAATCCATTCGACCACCTAAACCTTGCATGACTTAATTCCAACATTTTTCACAGATCATATATGATGTGAGGAACACAAGAAAAATAGGAAAAGAATTTTATAGAGGTCGCATGAATTAATTCAGAATTGTTACCTCACGAATGGATAAAATGGAATAAATTCGACAAAGCTTGATCGAGGACTCCACAAATCGAATGGTTATTTTTCTAGCCTTCCTAGCAATGTAATGGACTCCAGAAAAATATTTCTTTGCTTCAGAAAAATCGAATGGTGTGTGTGAGAATTATTTTGTGTGTCGGCATTTAGTTTTAGGGATTAAATCAAGAAGAGAAATTATAGGGTTGATATGGTTGTGATTAGGCCGAGATTTAGGGAATCATGGGCTGGAATTTTCGGCATAATGATGGACTAAATCAATGTGATGATAATTTCCATACTTACCATAGTTTTTATATGCATTTTGAATTTATTGTAAAGTTAATTAATCTTATTAATATACCTTAAGTATTTTCGGACTACATATAGTGTATAACATAATTTTGGTACATCACAATTGTCAAAAATTATATTAGAATTAGTTTTACTTCATATCATGATCATTTCCAGAAGTTCGGGATTGATTCGGTACTTTATAAACCTTTTATTAAAATTTTAAATTCATAGGGGCATTTTTGTCTTTTACCATGCTTTCAAATTTTTGGGTTTTACAACTCTTCCCCTCTAACAGAAAAATTTCGTCCTCGAAATTTGAAGTCGCAAAGTTAAACGAAATCGTTGAAAGTTGTAAACGATCAACAAAACATTCTCACGCCCGAGCAGGTTCTTCCAAACCAAGTATTTTCTCATGACTCAATCTTGCCGATCAAATAATTTCGGTTTTCTCAAAAGACATAACGCTCAGGATTCACATCAAAAGAATGATATACTAAACGTAATGGATGATAAACATATCTCATCAGAAGGGGTTCAGGGAAGATGTAGGACTGACGGATTTTCGTCCGTGGAATAGGAATAGTCAAATCAGATGAAAACGTATCGAATTGTAGCGGACATGGGAGTAGTATATGAGCTCAAAACTCTTCAGATTCTCAAATAGTCTCGGCTTCAGTATAACCTTTCATAGGTATTCTCATAAACAAACAGGTCTTGCTCCTCAAAATCAAAAGCCTCAAACAACTCATAGCAGGTCATAATAAACATAATCAGCGAATGCGAAACGTACATATAGCAAAATGTAAGTGTACTATTTAATAGTAACAGATCGGATTCATGCTGACAGAAAACAGACGGTAGAAAGTTCTACACAGAACCTAAGATTCTTATCTGAAGCACAAAGGTCAACAAACGCGTGTCGAGTATCCAAACGTATCCAGTCGTATAACGATGAAAGCAGATTACACGCATAGGTAGAATGAACCTAAAGTCTCATTAATCATGGATAATCCAACTGAGATCAAATTCTAACTTCTTTGGTACTCCCCAAGATATCCTATGCCCACAACAAGTGCACGTTATATGATGTAAGTATTATCACGTTGGCCAGACATCATAATACTGGCATCATATAAATATGCCCTCATGATGGTCATACTTTATCTCAAATCGCAATCAAAACCACCTATCTTAATCCACCTAGTACTTCTACAGTCTCAGAGGTCAACAAAAACAATTGCCACAGTCAAAAGAAAAACCAAAACTATTCGCAAGAGTCTCAAAATCCCAGATTGCCTAGCAGAAGTGAGGTACGCCGTCACCAGTATCATATCTTCCACAACTCGCCAAAATCTCTCAAACAAAGCTATCACCGAACATACGAAAATAACACGAACTGAAATGCTTCTAGGAAACTTAAATCATCAAGGATCTTATTAATCTTCAAGAACTTCGGCCTTCAAAAAAATCTAATCTTCCAAACATGAAGGGTCTGTTTCCCGATCCCGCTCATTCAACACCTCCAATCTCTTCAAGTCCTGTTAGTCTGTCTTCGTCTGTCCCTCAATCGGGAAATGAAACCAAAGTCGGAAACTTGTGTCTGGTCGTCGAGCCTCCTGCAGTTCTTCTTGGAATGTGATGGAGCAACGTGGATTTCTGGCACGGTCTTTAAATCTCTCCATCATCCAGTCTGCTTCCGCTCTCAATTCATCTCAGTACAACTAAGATGAATAGGGAAGTGGGACTGCATGTCTTCATCAGCTCCAGGTTCGCCATCTTGACTAGAATTTCTTCTTCTGCATCGCCAACACTTCTGCCTTGTAAGGAATGTCTCCACTCTTCGGGGTAGTCTCCATTGTCGTCAACTCCAGGTCAGTCAAGGAACACCGTTGTCTCAAACAACATCAATCTCTCAGAATACACAAATGATCCTCAAATCTCTAATAGGGTGCAAAATGATTTTCATGTTCTTCCTCTTCTCTGAATGTACCATTAAGTCATACCATGACCATATGCCCAGTACTCATGAGAAAATGTCATCTATCAATTTCACCAAGATCTTCATAGCTTTAGCTAATACTATTAGCGTCATTAACCGTCATGGCAGTCGTTTACGAATACGGAAGGCGATTTCAAGAATAGTATCAATTCATCAGAAAGGAAACTTCGCGCTCTGAATTTAAACAAAACACATAATCGTTCCAGGGTGGAGGAATATTGGCTCCTACAGCAATACGGTTCAGCTTCCATACATATCTCCAGTCATCATTCCTCTTTATCGCGAACAAAACTAAAACATGCCCAGAAGATACACTTAAGTAAACTCACTTCCTGGTCTTCGGTTGCTGCTCTTCCCGGTTGCTCCAGTCAATTAGTATGATCCGAAAGACATCTTCGTTTAGTGACTAGAATCTCTCGGTATCATGTCAAATCTTACTTCATACTCCGGTGGAAAAACTTGACGGTCCAACAGGGATTATGTTCAAGAAGTTCAGGGTGCCAAATAACGTTCAATACAAGGTTCATGTTCAGAAAACTCAAGGTGCCAAAAGGCTTCTACGATGAGGTTCATTTATTGGTGTACGCAATGGTTTCTAGGAAAACTTCATAACCATGAAAGTAACACACGCGTCTCCAGAGTAATAGAGATAGCAAGGGTTTGACAATTGGTAATCGTAGTCGGAAGTTCAAAATTGTTGCAAACGTTAAAGGTGAGACATAGAAGGGTAGTTGTCAATATTTGACTGATCATTCCAAAATTTCCTTGTCAGAATAAAATCGAAGTTGACTATCCAAAGAAAGACGGTTCGCAAATCAAAGCTATATCATTAGAAGTGAGGAAAAAAAACATTCTTATACTCATGGTTACACGCCACGAGACTTCTCATAAGGACAGAGATGGGTAAAACGAAATCAATAGTGTCGGAAACTTCATAGATATTTATCAAATAGCAAAACATATCCAGTACGTCATCGCCATAGAGGTTCTCGGAATGCCTGAAGAGGCGTCAAAGTGATTAACAAAAGAATCAGAGTGAAATGCGGGTCATTATCAAAATGATTAAAAAGGGATTTGAAGATAAGGATCAAATAGTATTAGGCCATTATTATGAAATTCTCAATGCCTTCAAGATTTAATCAGATTCAAAACTTAGGTGGTGCAAAGCATAAGCTTTCACTTTCCAGAAGTGGTATCAACAGGATCTAACCAAAAGCAAGGCACGAATCAGAGTGATACGGAAGCAATGATGCTTAAACAAATGCCTTATAGTCTACCCATTCCTCACCGGTCAAAACTTAGGTTCCTATGGGAAATCCTAAAGCAATTTTCAAAGGTTGACTTACGAGTGCCTACAGGGAAAACTTAGTGGTCCTAACTTACACAGGTCAAGGGTAAATGTATTACGAAATCGCAACCTGGCTCTGATACCATAATTGTAACACCCCAACCCGACAAGGGTAAAAGATGTCACGCAAATGGTTTCATATCAGATATAACAAAGCATACATTCAAAAGTAATACAAAGATTCTCAAAGGTTACAGAAGAAATACTGAAATTACAAGGTTACAAAAGCAAATACAAATTCTAACAATGTAGTAACTTCCAATCGTCTCTAGGCCAAAATAATTATCAAGTCTTCTAAGTCCAAACGTCTCTTCACTCATACCCATCTTCCAACTAAAACCTGCCGCACACGAAAAGAAAACGTGCGGCTGAGCTTACAAAGCTCAGTGAACAGATACATAATACAAGCAAAGATAACGAAACAGAATATAGTGAAGTACAGGGAATGTCATAAGGTATAATCAAAGCAAAAGAGTAATAAAGGAAATATAGGATAGTCATCTACCACGAGCCCGAATACTCAAAGTCATAATCTCAACATCATAATCTCACAATCAGAGGGGATACCTCTCAGGCAACCAGATAATATGAGGGGTGTCCTCATGTATCATAATAGTGGAGTGATCAGCTCCCAAGGGTGTGAAAGGCATGTATTGCACACAGTACCAGTCACCTCAAAGTCATAACTCAAAGTCATAGTTAAATCCACTAAACATACAAATCTAGGATTGCAACCCATACGCCCCCAAACTCAAAGTCATCCCAACATCATAGTAGCCATGGCAGAAAATCATAAAAGGGACGGTGTGAGAAATCACTCCCCCACACGGGAGTCATGCCAGTGGTGCATCATGGACATGGCCAGGTTACCTTCCTGGCTAGGTAACATGAAATGGCTCGGTATCAAACTAAGAGTCAGGTCTCAAAGTCATCACAGAAGATCATATATCAAAAGGTGCATCTCAAAGTCATATCACAAGGTCCATAGAAAAGGGTTCATATCGAATAGTTCATAATAGAGTGGTTCACCAAGGTCTTCCAAAGTTCATATCATAGTTTTAAAAACAAAGGGAATCATAATTAAAGTTCAAAGTCTGTATCAAAGGGTCCATCTTCAAAGTCTTTATTCAACAGATTCATTTTAGAAAGCTTAATCAAGGTATTTAATTAAAATGGTCTTTAAATTGGTTTCATAAAGATAATCATTAAAATAGTATTCGTAACAGATAGTTCAAAACAAGTAGTTCAAAACCTTAGTTTAGTAAACCATTTCAAAATCTTAGTTTCTCACAAGGATAGTTCAGAACTTTAGAGCAACTTGGCAAAGGCATAGGTCAGATAAACGAAGCTCAGATCATAATCAAGAGGAATATCAAAGGTTCACTCAAAGGGAACATAGCAATGGCTTGGGAAATCTTAACTGAATCATAACTCAAAATCAATGTATAGAATATAAGAACCCTTACTGAAAAAGGCAGAGTATCTGTACCTTATGGCGAAAGCACAAACAGAAACAAAGCACAGGAATAAGGGAATAGCTCAAAGTCTCTCCTTCTTCACACCTAAAGGAGTAGAAAGGGATTACAATCATTCTTACTTTATTGCCTTTCCATTTTTAGTAACTTTCTATCTTTAGCAGGTTCCCATAATTAGCAAGTTTCCTTATTTAGTAAGTTTCCAATTTTAGAAGTATGGAGTAACATGACTTAGTTAGATCATCATTAAATGGAAATAAGGTATCTTTGATCAGATTTACACATTTGGTCCTTAGGGTTTCACGATTTACACTTTACACCCCTTTATTACAAAAGTTACACTTTAAACCTTTAAATATTCATAATTACACATTAAACCCTTTGTTTATCAAAATTACACAATTAGTACTTCATTTAATAAGTTATACGAATGCCCCTTTAATTTTCCATAATTTACACAATAGGTCCCTCCATTTAATTAATTTACATATTTAACCTTAAAGTTTACATTTCAATCTTTAATTAATAATAATTACACATTAGTCCAATAAATATCCAAATTTACACATTAGCCCCTGAATATAATTCATTACTCAAATCGACCTTAACTTTCCAGAAATTACATATTTAGTCCCTATTTTTATTTATTTTCCGAATCGATCCTTACTTTAATTATTAAATCAAAATAAACCCTTAAAATGCAAAATTAACACATGAGACCCTTATAAAATATTTTCTGTATTTTTACCCAGATCCAAGACACCTTACAAAAATATCCCATAGGTTTCATAATTTACAAAACACCCCCTCTACTTTTAAAAACACAAATCGTATACCTTTTATTTACACAAAATAAGCCCTAAATTCTCCCATCATATCCAATCATTGAAACATCCTTAAAAACACATTAAATGACCAGATCTAATCTAAGAAACCCTAACCCTAGCTTCCTCGATTTATTTTCCCTTTTATTCTTATTTTCTACAAAATCCGGTTTGTAAAATAATTAGCCACGACTTACATGGGCTTCAACAATTCGAATGGGAATTTTTCTGAGATCATATGATGCCTAAGGAACCCAAAAAAAATACATTAGATACCCAGAAAATTCGTTTTCTATATATTAGAATTTACACCCTTTTTAATGATTTAAATCCAAAACAATTAACACAAGTCTCCATAATTCGAATTAGCATTTTTCCCAGCTTATACCATGATCAAGTAACTCATAAAAATTAGCAAGGCAACCCAGAAAAATCGTTTAGCATATTTTCCATAATTAATCCATTTTACACATTTTAAATCCATTCGACCACCTAAACCTTGCATGACTTAATTCCAACATTTTTCACAGATCATATATGATGTGAGGAACACAAGAAAAATAGGAAAAGAATTTTATAGAGGTCGCATGAATTAATTCAGAATTGTTACCTCACGAATGGATAAAATGGAATAAATTCGACAAAGCTTGATCGAGGACTCCACAAATCGAATGGTTATTTTTCTAGCCTTCCTAGCAATGTAATGGACTCCAGAAAAATATTTCTTTGCTTCAGAAAAATCGAATGGTGTGTGTGAGAATTATTTTGTGTGTCGGCATTTAGTTTTAGGGATTAAATCAAGAAGAGAAATTATAGGGTTGATATGGTTGTGATTAGGCCGAGATTTAGGGAATCATGGGCTGGAATTTTCGGCATAATGATGGACTAAATCAATGTGATGATAATTTCCATACTTACCATAGTTTTTATATGCATTTTGAATTTATTGTAAAGTTAATTAATCTTATTAATATACCTTAAGTATTTTCGGACTACATATAGTGTATAACATAATTTTGGTACATCACAATTGTCAAAAATTATATTAGAATTAGTTTTACTTCATATCATGATCATTTCTAGAAGTTCGGGATTGATTCGGTACTTTATAAACCTTTTATTAAAATTTTAAATTCATAGGGGCATTTTTGTCTTTTACCATGCTTTCAAATTTTTGGCTTTTACACTTTCTAACCCGTTTCCTACTCATATATATCGAATTCAACAACTCATGCATCATATTTCATTTACTCAATCGTATATTTTCTTTTGTACGTTTATACGCTTAATTTTATTATTTTTTTTTCGTACATAATTAGTGACCTCCTTCATGGATGGCTAGAATTGCGATATACACTTTCATTTTACATTTACATGTTCATTACAATTCATTTCGAGCTTCATTTCTATCATACATCATATCGCATATTATTATTTCATATATATATATGTCATGTTTATCATTCATACCATGTCTCGATCGCATAAGAAAACGACCAAATATAATCGAATGTGGACATAAAACATATTGATTTTATCATTCGACCTATTTCTTTACATGACCATCTATTAAATTGATGTTTTGAGTTTTCGATGATAAGCTCGTATAAGCTCTTTTTAAGACCCCAACTTATCGCTACTTGAACCGGCTAAAACCTTTATTATTTGTTGGTTGGGCTTAATCCGAATAATAAGCCCATTAAGCAATTTTGTATAAGCAGTTTGATTGTGTTTTTGGGACATAAAAATGAGCCCAAAGAAAAGCCCAAACCCCTCGTAAACCCAACGGATCAAATATTGTTGTTGGGCCTTGTATTGTCTCGTTAAAAGCCCATTAAACGGAAAAATAAGCACTTTCGAAAATAAGCTGATCATTTTAACTTAAATAAGCTTTATAAACTTATTAGAACTCTCGAAAATCATTTCCCATTCTTTTTGGGATTTTTGGACTAATTTTAGAAACAAAGTTTACTATTAGGGTTAATTATGTAACTTTCATATAATTGAGTTCTAAACTGTAAATTTGATAACATGGGGGCGAGAATTGTTAAAACAGTAAGCTTAAGGCTTAAAATGTAATAATTGACCTTTATTAGACAAAATATATTATATTTGACTAACGGAGGACTACGGTGCAAAACCTACACTGTTAGGGTATAAATTGTAAATTCTGGAAAGTACAAGGGTTAAATAGTAACATTTACTTACATTCATTTCCATTTATGTTTTGCATATTTCATTTGCACATATGCATTTACATTTCGTTTCATTATAACTATTTTCGTTACGTTTATAATTATGTAACGAACTTTTGACGACTTGCTTAATATGTTATACAACGACATTCGAAGAGACGATAATTGTGGAATCAAAAACATAAAAACAAGATAATATTATATATAATATTATTTTTGAACTTTAAGCATTTTAAGCATATCAAACTCACACAACACAAACCAAATCGTTGTTCGTACTCAATTACACACTCACCATTCATGTTGAACCAAAACTATAAACATCTCAGACTTTACTATTAATTCAGGTCGTGTGTTGGAGCCGTTCCCATAACTTACTTGATTTCATGTTTCACCTTGCTAGGTATACTCAAGGTGAGTCATAGCCCCACTATTACTTTATTACTCTCTTTAAATTACTTGGGGTAAGAAACATGCTTACTTTAATGGATCATTGAAACAATGCTTTTGTTTGATAAAACTATTATCTGCTGACCTAAGTATTGTATTTATGCACCCTACGCATGTTCATTAATACATGGACTATTCCCATGTTATTACTTGCACTCTTAGCATGCTTATTACTACATGGACTCTTCCCATGTTATTACATGCACTCTACGCATGCAAACTGTTGTAGCTTCAGTGACATGAGACTTAGAGCAGAGTAATAGCACTTTTGTATACATTTCGCGCTTTGAAATGTTAACTCATGGACTTATGATCCAACTTTATTGCTTTATATAAACCTATGAACTCACCAACCTTTGTGTTGACACTTTAGCATGTTTTTCTCAGGTATTTAGCTGTTTACTATATGATGATGCAAGGCAGTGCGTGGCAGGGGCATAGGAACACTTTTGGAGTGCACACATAGCACTCATGACCAGGGTTTTTGTACTATGGGACAACTAATAACAATAATGGGCCTTGTTTTTTGCATTTCAATTATGTAAAACTGATGTTTTATTTAATAAAGCTTTTAAAACGAATTTGATAAATTCGTTCTCTATTACTTATGTTACGATCCAATTAAGTAACACCCTAGATGTTAATTCCGCTGCGATCAGATTTGGGGGTGTTACACCATTCCTTAGAGTCACTTCACTATCACCTTGAAAGTGAAGCTCCTTATCTTACCGAAATTCCCGACCTTCAAAGCAAAAAGAAACACGTCCAAATCCATAGAGTCACCAACACGCACCAAAAACGTGATGTTTCCATAGTTCATCTCGACCCCAATCGTATCTATCTAAAAGAGCTTCTTCTTGATCTCAAAAATTGGGAACTCATTCTACGTGAAAACGTCTTGTGTCTTGCGGGCAACGGGGATCATGTTCCGGAAAGTCTTACCCATATGCTCTATTGCCTTAGTAACGAGGAGCCATACAACCTCGCATACTACATGACAAAAAGAAAGGCAAACATTCACAGTTGGACCGATAAGCTCATGCTATACGGTATGTTGCTTACTCGTCTCTTCCGTTGGGTTATGGAAAATTACCCACATCTTAATAATGGTGACTACTTTCTTGTTGATCCCATTATGAAACCTCTTGGTGGACCACAACGTCGCACAAAGAAACGTAGTGACAAAGGGTCCAAACTTGGTCGTAAATCCACCTCCGATGCCACTTTCTCTTCTTCCTCCTTCCGTCACGGATCGTCATCTCAACCTATGGATGAGGATGGTGATGAAGTGAATGAAGAAGAAACTTCTCGTGCTCGTACTCCTTCTCCCGACACTTTCTTTCGTAACCTTGACACGTCATCCTTCACACCAACCACCGACCTTCCTTATAACAACACCAACCTAAGTGCAGTGATGAGAAGGCAAACTACAATGTACAAACGACAAGTGTCCATGCATGAGCAAACCATCGGGGGATTCAAGTCTATTGGAAAAGCACTCAAGGGGATCGGGAACAAGATCAAGAAGTTAGGGAAATCAAGAGATTAGACATTATTAACTTAATTAGTATTACTAACTCAAGTAGTATTAAACTATTACTAATGGGGTCTTGGCTATGGCTATCTAACATTAACAAGTTTGAATTAACTTAGTATTTCTAACTTGGCATGGGTTACTTTGGTTAATTAATGAAGCTTAATGATTGATTATATTTATGAGCTTTATCTCGTTCATATCTTTTATTATACATTTTTCTTGCATGCACTAGATGATTGTAACACCCCCAAAACCGGGTCGCAGCGGAATATGATGTCACTGGGGTGCTACTAAATTGGTACCACAACACAGAGTCAAGAGAACGAATTTACCGTATCCGTTTAAAAGAAATTTTTATAATCAAAAGTGCTTTGTTTTACCTCATTGATGAACTCAAATAAGTACATTTTATTATCATCATTTATCCTATTTATTTGACTTGTTTTATTATATTATATATGAGAATCGATACATTAATGTTTACTTTAGTAATTCTCAGGTAAAAACAAGCATTATGTGAAACTTGGCGATTTTGGACTAATTATGGAGCAAAACAAGCGAGATGTCAAAAGTCTACTGAAATCCAGAAGATGCACCGTATCTCACTCAACAGATACGACGCAATATCATACTTAGATGAATTCGAAGACCATTGCCTGACTTGGAAGAATGCGCCACATGCATTCTGTCATGCGCCGCATATGAAACTTTGGTCAAAGAAGAAGATCAAGCTCGTTCTACTCCAGATACGCCGCAATATACTTCTAACATACGGCGTATCACTATCAAGATTTCACCAGTTACAATCCAAGACAGCTAAAGTACATGCGCCGCATACAAAGATCAAGTTACGCCGCATCTGAAGACGGTGCACGAATATTCCAGAATATAATAATCTTGGACCCCACGCGAAGTTAAGTCAATACGCCGCATCTATCAACTCAATGTGCCGCATCGATCCCTCAGACAGAAACTATAAATACCCCAAAGATCAGACGAATTTAAGAGACCTTTTGTATAACCCTAGAGCCAAATCCAGACGACCAAGCAGTACAAGACACACCTCAAACAAAGATACAAGAGCTGTAAGAAGGTCCTGCATGTATTCAATTCATTAGGTAGTTTTGTTTTATTGTTTTAGTACGCTTTAATTCATCAGGATTGATGGGCTTGTGTCATGTGACTATGGAAGATCATGCACTCCCCTTAATATTGCTTTCCCATTAATTAAAGTTTATATGTTGATGTCTTTGGTGACTTTTATTAGTGCATTGATAACATCTGTGTCTAGCTGAGTCTTGCTTGGGTCGCCATGCCCCTTCCTCGCCTATTTATTCTAGCGTCTCTAGAAAAGTAGGATAGACATAAGTAATCATTAAGGGTTTACTCGCCGATAAGATTAGAGCCAACGAGAAAGGTTTAATTATATACACTTCATATAAAACTAGCAATAAAAAAAGTGACAAGCTATTTAATTATCAGGACAGGTCTTCTTATTGTCTCGAGTATCTATCTGTGTACGTGTGTGCTAATCGCTGATTCGTGCTCATTAGTTTAGTTTTCTATTTAATTATAACCATACTGTGCCAGTCTCTCAGGCTGAACCCCCTTGCGTCAGATTAGGTTGTATAACTAACTTAGGATATTAAAATACTGATTAGAATAACTAGATAATACGTTCCACTCTTAGTGATCGACACTCTGCTTACCATTATATTCATACTGACCGGGTACACTGCTCGTTAAGTGTGTGTGTTATTGATAAGTCGGCTAAATATAAATTTAAAACTTGAGTAGGCATTAATACTGCTAAACCGCAACGACACATCACGCGCATCAAGTTTTTGGGGCCGTTGCCGGGGAGAGAATTGTTATTATCTGTTAATTTGATTAAGTATTTTAATTAGGTTTTTTTTTTAGTTTTTTTTTTAGATTCTAACCACTAACCCTGTTGTATATTAGATAGATTGCATTCGTTGTATAATTTGCATATTTACTGTTTTTGTGTGTTTTTGTTTTCTGTAATTTTTGTTTCTTTTTGTTTGTTTTTATTTTTGTTTTTCTTTTTTCTGTATTTTTCTGCATTATGCTGTCGTTGTATTGTGCTGATACAAACGATACGGCGGATCTGTTTTCACAGATACGGCGTATTGCGTTTAATTTTTATAAAATACAATGCGTTTAATAAATTCGAGTACGACGCATCTTTCCCCAAGATACGGCGTATCCTGTTTTTAATAAGAAATTTTTCTAAACGCTAACGCCATACGACGCATCTGTTTTAACAGATACGGCGTATTTTCTATTTAAATTAAAAACAGTTTTTCGAATTATTAAACAGAAGCGACGCATCAATCTTTATCGATACGGCGCATCTACTAAATCAAAAATCTTGTATTTTGAAACGTAACGAAAATACGGCGCATTAGCTTTTGTTAATACGACGCATTTAATTTTAATAAATATAATCGATTTTTGATAATTTAAACTTGATACGGCGCATTCTAATTCATAAGCGGTGTATCTGTTTTCTGAATAAAAGTCTGATTAAATTTTAACGTAATAAGATACGGCGTATCCAACTTTCTGGATACGGCGCATCGTTTGCAGATATAAGCAACTTTTTTTTTTCGTATTCCGTTTTCATTGTTAATTTTCTGATATCATACTTTCTTGAACATACCCTACTGATGCTTTTGTGATGATTTCACGAAGTGCATGAACAAGAATTCAACTAAGAACTTGATTAAACCTTTCGAAGATCCTGAACGAGCCTTACATTCGCTTAAAAGGCTTTTAAACACAAAAAGCTTTGAAATTTCAAGTTCGTTCGAGCTTGATTACTTTTCTGAAGAGAAGGAGAAAGAAGAAACAGAAACAATGACGGAAAACACTGCTATGGAGGAATACATGAACAAAACCCGTGCTGATTACAATTCAGGAGTTGCTAGACCGAAGTTTGATGAAAAGTCAAAGTTTGAGTTGAAGGGTCAGTTTCTCAAGGAGCTAAGAGAAAATGCTTTCAGTGGAACAGAACATGAAGATGCTAATGAACATGTTGAAAAAGTCCTTGAGATTGCAGATTTGTTTACTATAGAAGGAATCTCTGACGATCAACTTATGCTAAGAATCTTTCCAATTTCACTTAAAGGAGCTGCTAATAAGTGGCTAAGGAATGAACCTGCTAGTTCAATCACAACATGGGAAGATTTGAAGAGCAAATTCCTGAAAAGATATTGTCCACCTGCTAAAACTGCTAAAAAGATGGAGGCTATCAACAATTTCAAGCAAGAGCCTGATGAAACTCTTTATCAAGCTTGGGAACGATTTAAAGACTTATTGATGAAATGCCCTCAACATTATCTAAATCCAATGCAGGAGATAATATTGTTCTATCAAGGATTGGACGTGCCTACTAGACAAATCTTGGATGCTAAGGGAGCTGTGCCTCAAATGAGTGCAGCTGATACTAGAAAAGCTATCCAAGAAGATGCTGATCACTCTCAAAAATGGCACGACGGAACCTCTACTAGATCTAAGAGCAGCACTAATTTTGACGGGTTTGCTGCAATTCAAGCTCAATTGGATAAAATTAGTAGAGAGATGAAGAAGCGTGATGAGAAAGTTTATGCTGCCCAAGTTGGATGTGAAAAATGCGAAGGACCTCACTACACTAAAGATTGCCCTAAAATGAATGAAAGTGAGACTTTTGAAGAAGCATACTACACACAATTTGGACAACCATTCCAACCTTCAGGAAGATTTAGGGAAGCTGCTTCGGGATACTATCAAAAGAACAACTATAATCCCACTTATCAAGAAAGGAGGCAGACTTTGGATGACACTCTAAAGCAAATTATGGCCGATGCTGCTAAAAGACATGATGAGAACATCGCTATGATCAAAGAAATCCGAGCCTCAACGGATACTATAACAAGAAATCAAGGAGCTTCGATCAAAGCATTGGAACAACAAATCGGACAAATGAGCAAGGTTCTTCAAGAAAGGGGATACGGAAGTTTACCTAGCTCAACTGAAACTAACCCAAGAGATCATGTCAAGGTCATATGCACTACTGAAGAAGTCACGCCTAACATACCTTTTCCTAGAAGATTGATGAATGGTAATGATGCTGCAAAGCCCGAATTTTTCTTTAATTCTTCAATCAGTTTAAGGAGGTTACTCAAAGAGAAGGCAAAGATTGAAGAGGAGATCAAGGCTACAATGAAAGAAGAGAGCTCTGCAACCGACTTACGTGCCTTGCCTCATAAAGAAAAGGACCCAGGAAGTTTTACTTTACCTTGTTTAATTAATGACATATCTTTCAATAATGCATTAGCTGACTTAGGAGCTAGCGTTAGTGTTATGCCCCTTAAGACATTCACTACCCTAGGACTAGGAAAATTAGCACCAACTAAGCTGCTTATTGAATTGGCTGATAAAACGGTAAAACAACCTGAAGGGGTTGCTGAAAATGTGCTAGTTAAGATTGAGAAGTTTGTTTTCCCCGTAGACTTTGTTATATTAGATATGCCCGAGGATGTTAAGATTCCTTTAATCCTTGGAAGACCTTTCTTGTCTACCGCCCATGCTAAGATTAATGTGTTTAAAAGAAAAATCTCATTAAAGGTAGGGAACAATAAACTAGTCTATAAGTGCCAAAATCCTGCTAAGAGCATAATTAGAGGCGTCTATGTGCTAGGATTAAGAGAACGTATGGACCTCAATCTAGAAGCTAGGCTTATGGGAGAAACATTGATTCAAAACAACTCAACTAATCCTAATCATAAGAACCTCGAGGAATTTATTGACCTTAATGTACCTACCGAACTTAGGCGCGATATTGTTAATGATTCTGATGATGAGTGGTATGATTGCGAAGTGATTAACAAACGTAGGAGAATAGTTGTGAATACAAATTTGAATAATGATATGTTTATTGAACTACCACCCCACCTTGCATATTTATGCCTATATAATAATAAGAATTTCCCGTCTATCATTTTGTCATCTCTGCCCGAAAGGGACAGAACTTTGTTTATACAGATATTAAAGAAGAATGGCGTGGATATTAAGGACGAGCAAGGAGTGTGCAATATTACTGGACTGGCGATGAGGGAGCGCGATGCTTCCGACTCTTTCAGTGATCGGTATTAAGGAGCTGAACGTGAGTCTAACTTGAAGACTCTGGAATAAAGACAAGTGCTAACCGGGAGACAACCCGAAGGAAAAATTTTTACTTTTCTGTTCTGTGTCGAGTCTGTCAGACCTGCAGAAGATGCGGCGCATCTCCATCATAAGATGCGACGCATCACCTGCACTGGTCATATCTTATTTCATTTTCTGCATTTTTATTTTTGACTTTAAAACTTTTTGTCAGTTTATTTAATGCGGCGCATCCCTGGTTAAGGATGCGACGCATCTTTTATTCTGATTCGTACTTATTCCAGGCTCGATACGGCGTATCTTCTTCCATAAGATACGGCGTATCGACTGACCTGATGATTTACAGTTTAATTTTTTAGGTTTTATTTTTACTAACTACTAATGTATTATGCAAGTTTGAACCTTCTTAACTCAGGTGTGTTAAAGTCTAAATGGTATTATAGATTCCTGCATTTTTGTGGATACATCATTTATGAAGCTTAAACATTCTCATCCACAAGAAAGTTGATTTTTGCTCTTATACGAATAATGGAGGATCATACCGAGCAAATCTCAGGGGAGTTCTTCTGTTCTAATTCTTTTATTTTCCAGTTTTTAACCTTTGACACAAACAACGAGGACGTTGTTTAACTTAAGTGGGGGGATGGAGAATTAGAACACTTACTTGTCCTAAACTTTTTCAAAATATGCTTAAAATGCGCTTAATATATCAAAATTTAAAATTTTTTTTAGCATGTTTTTGTTTAAAGTCTAAATTACATAACCGCACACATAACTCTATTCTTTCAAAAATATTAAAATTTTAGTGTGCCGGTGACTTGTAAAGTTTAGAACTTGGCTTGTATACTATTCGAGACCACCATAATGAGTATTATCTATATAATTGGAGTGACTTGTCTAAATTGGTAAATTTCTAGGATTACACCCAAATAGCCTTTATATGTTATGTGATATTAACTAACTACACTGGTTAGTTAACCCCCGTATAAACCCTTTGTTTACTCTCACTTTTAGAGTAAGATACCCCTAGAAAAACCCTCAGAGCCATTCCTTTCGTTTCTTACACCTTTGTTATAATGTTTCGATACACCCTTACACCTTAGCCTACCCTGTAGATTAAAATCCGTGGTTAATTGCTTTAGGCAAAGTGTGTTTCCTTACATTACCTGTGTTCGCGTACGTAATTCATTATCTTTGGTTAGGTCGGGAAATTGCACAATGCAATTGGTATGAAAGTAAATATTGTATAACTTTTAGTTTATTTTTCGTGTGTTTGCTACTTTCACTATTACAGTTATTTCTGAAAGTATGAAGAGTATGGAAAAATTATCTGAAAAAATAGTGATAGAAAAGTTGTGAAATTTTACACATATATGTTGATGTCAAAAAAAAATAATAAATAAATAAATAAAAAAAATCGAAAAAAAAAATGGAAAAGAAAAAGAAAAAGGAAAAGTTGGAAGTTTGTTTTAACCAACTTATGTAAAGTTTTGTATTAAGTGGGAGATATCACCACTATTTGTTGTTGTATATTATATTTATGGATTGAATGGGAGTTGGCCGTTATGGGAACGCCAACTAAGGTTATTCTTTGATTGAGATTTTGTTGAGTATAATTCGTGTCTACCTAAAGCGTGTGTTTCAAGTGTTAAAGCGTGAGTTATTCAATGATATGATTCTTATTCATGGGATGGTTGGGAAAATGATTAACCACACTTAGGATTTTAATTTATCTGTTTTGTTTATTTTTCATTTTACACCAATTTGTATCCCAAATATTATCCATACCCTATATCATTCTTCATCCAAACCTTTGATTTATTGAGATTAGGGATTTGAGCAATCTTAAGTATCGTAGTCGTGGATTCGGCTATGTATTTATGATTTTGTCGCCCTTTTTGATATAATATTATTGGTGAAGATTTCTTGGTCCTATCTTTAGCCCATTCGAGTTAAGAAATTGAGCAATTGCAAGTATCGTGGTCGTGGATTCGATCATGTATTTGTAATTTTGTCGCCTTTTTTGGAATATGAGATCGATAGAGATTAAAAAGGATGATCAACCCTTAACCAACAAACCCTTTTTACCGCTTTAGACTTGTTACTCCTTGGCTTTAGTGGGGGAGATGTGTATACTTGCCAAGCCTATGATAGAATATTCGTCACGAATAAGCAACTAAACGATTTAGAATTGTTTTACATTAAAAATTATTTTGGTTTCTACTTCGTTAAGTGTTTGGTTGTGTGATTATGACAAAACGAATACGTGCTTAAATATAAAAATAAATCCTAATATCTTTTAGGATACATTTTCATATGATTAATTCTAAGGTTTACATGGGGACAAGTAAAGTTCAAGTGGGGGGATATTTGATGAACTCAAATAAGTACATTTTATTATCATCATTTATCCTATTTAATTGACTTGTTTTATTATATTATATATGAGAATCGATACATTAATGTTTACTTTAGTAATTCTCAGGTAAAAACAAGCATTATGTGAAACTTGGCGATTTTGGACTAATTATGGAGCAAAACAAGCGAGATGTCAAAAGTCTACTGAAATCCAGAAGATGCGCCGTATCTCACTCAGCAGATACGACGCAATATCATACTTAGATGAATTCGAAGACCATTGCCTGACTTTAAAGAATGCGCCGCATGCAATTCTGTCATGCGCCGCATATGAAACTTTGGTCAAAGAAGAAGATCAAGCTCGTTCTACTCCAGATACGCCGCAATATACTTCTAACATACGGCGTATCACTATCAAGATTTCACCAGTTACAATCCAAGACAGCTAAAGTACATGTGCCGCATACAAAGATCAAGTTACGCCGCATCTGAAGACGGTGTACGAATATTCCAGAATATATTAATCTTGGACCCCACGCGAAGTTAAGTCAATGCGCCGCATCTATCAACTCAATGCGCCGCATCGATCCCTCAGACAGAAACTATAAATACCCCAAGGTCAGACGAATTTAAGAGACCTTTTGTATAACCCTAGAGCCAAATCCAGACGACCAAGCAGCACAAGACACACCTCAAACAAAGATACAAGAGCTGTAAGAAGGTCTTGCATGTATTCAATTCATTAAGTAGTTTTGTTTTATTGTTTTAGTACGCTTTAATTCATCAGGATTGATGGGCCTGTGTCATGTGACTACGGAAGATCATGCACTCCCCTTAATATTTCTTTCTCATTAATTAAAGTTTATATGTTGATGTCTTTGGTGACTTTTATTAGTGCATTGATAACCTCTGTGTCTAGCTGAGTCTTGCTTGGGTCGCCATGCCCCTTCCTCGCCTATTTATTCTAGCGTCTCTAGAAAAGTAGGATAGACATAAGTAATCATTAAGGGTTTACTCGCCGATAAGATTAGAGCCAACGAGAAAGGTTTAATTATATACACTTCATATAAAACTAGCAATAAAACAAGTGACAAGCTATTTAATTATCAGGACAGGTCTTCTTATTGTCTCGAGTATCTATCTGTGTACGTGTGTGCTAATCGCTGATTCGTGCTCATTAGTTTAGTTTTCTATTTAATTATAACCAAACTGTGCCAGTCTCTCAGGCTGAACCCCCTTGCGTTAGATTAGGTTGTATAACTAACTTAGGATATTAAAATACTGATTAGAATAACTAGATAATACGTTCCACTCTTAGTGATCGACACTCTGCTTACCATTATATTCATACTGACCGGGTACACTACTCGTTAAGTGTGTGTGTTATTGATAAGTCGGCTAAATATAAATTTAAAACTTGAGTAGGCATTAATACTGCTAAACCGCAACGACACATCACGCGCATCAATCATTCAATAAAATGCGGAAATACAGGCCCATAAAAGGAATAATGTGGTCCCCAAACGATTATCAGAGTATCTTGATCCTATAACCATGCCATGCCATGCCAAAAGCCGCCAAAGGTGAGCTGACACTTTAAGAACCTGAAAATACATGCTAAATTGTGTCAACACGAGGTTGGTGAGTTCATAGGTTTAAGTAAACAAAGGTAATATATGGACCACAAAATTTAAAGTTGGTTTGACCAGTACACTCGGTTATGTGACCGTTTCACTCGGTCATGTGACCAGTACACTCGTTCATGTTACCAGTTCATTCGGTCATGTTACCAGTACACTCGGTTATGTGACCAGTCCACTCGGTCATGTATGAATAATCGTTCAAAGTGCTTGTGTCCAAAAAAAATTAAGTATGTAACAGGTGAATATATATAATGCATTCGAGTAAACAACAAATTCATAAGTAATGCAAGTAATGGTTTGAGTAAACAGGTAGTCTATTCATGTAAAACAAGTATTGAATTTAGACAAAAACGAGCATGTATTCTCCCCTAAAAGTATTTCAAAACAAGTAAAATAGGGGCCATGAACTCACCTGGAACAACTGATACGATAACGAAAGGAAAGTGTACGGAATTGAGGCTCGGAAAACTACCCGCAACCTAATATGAATGATATGTCTTACGTTCGGTAAAAAGGTCATGGAATCATGTCGCGTTATGCAATTTGTGAAAACTATATCACCTGTACATGTTTGTTTGTGAGTTTAATTACAAAATAAGGTTACTTTGCTATTTCCGGTCATTAGTTAAAAATATAACATTTTTTGACTTTAGCAGGTACGTATCGTTATTACAATATATATGTTTCTATAATGTATATTTTGAAAATGTCACAACTCATCTAAAACATGTAACCAAAACTCTACAACTTCTGTTTAAGTTATGTTGTCCAAAACCACACCCAAAGTGCCTAAAATCCATATCTAAGAATAAAATCTGGTTATTATTCTCTACTAGAAAAGCTGTCAATAGTAAAAATAAATATATTTTCAGTATAACGTATTTTGACCATAGTTTCCTCGTTATTTAGTGTTCTAGAAATCTTCTAACGCCCCTAATAAGTATACATGACATTCTACCCTTTTCGTTTAAGTCGTTTTAACTAAAACCAAGTCTAAATTGTCCAAAAATCCATGTTAAAATTTCCAACAGCTTCTAATAGCAAAAATAAAAGCTGTCAAGTCTATATGTTCCATCTAAAATTTCGGGGAGCCATAACTTACTCGTTTTAAGTCCGTTTTCTAAGTTCTGCCTATCCCCGCGAAGGTATTTGAGTATACTAACAGATTTTTAAGGTCTCGGATAGTCTAGTTACCATTTAAAGTCTGGTTTTATCCCTTGAAAAATTTTGACAGCAACTTATGTTTTCAGAAAATTAGTTTCCGTCGCTAAACTTAAAACTATCATATCTTATTCGTTATAAGTCCGTTTTCTACCATTCAAGCGCCCACGTTTTCGTTATAAAGTCTATTTTCTATATTTTTAGCCAAATCTTGTATTTCAAAAACCTATTTTTCTGTGGAACTAAAATTAGGACATCCTATCGTTTTATTTTCCTATAAACACGATTTTTACACTTCTAACTAGTAGATATACTTCAAATCAACTCCCGAAAGCTATTCTAACTCTTCCACCCATTCTTGAACAATTTATATAATGACATAATAATAACCACATAGTAAAAATTCATATCATCATGAAATAATTAATTAAAGTAGAGTATTAATTATCAATCACTATTAGACATTTTTAAGCTTTTATTTGTATAAATCAAACAAATATGAAATGGAACTTGTATGTACATGTTTTTATCATGAGAATAGTCTAGTCAAGTATATATTTACTTGTTTGAAACATAAAAATTCACAAACATGTATATAGGGTGATATGTGTAAGTGATGAGTTTAAATAAACATTTAAACATCACAAATGCATAATTAGACATGTCAAGTGCCTAAAATATATATGAAAGAGTGTGAAAGTAGTTTTTAGGCTTACTTGAAGAAGATGAAAATAGGATGTGAGCAAGAACAATAGAACCCCAATGGTTACTCCAAATCGATTTATAGTTAATATATAACCCGTATGTCATCAAATAACACTTGAAATCGATCAAACAAATTTTTCTTCTTCCCTTTTTCTTTAGGGCCGATCCATAAGTGGTTCATGGGAGAGTTTATAGGTGAAAATTTTGCTAGTGCAAATGAACTGTGTCACTTTCTATTTATAGTGCAAAAGAGGGCAATTTGGTAATTTAATTGAAAGGGTATTTTGGTAATTTAAATACTTGGTCAATGGTCTTGGTCTTGCTTTGACCAAATTTATGGAGGGGGGGGGACAAGGTGGCTAGTCAAGCTACCAATGTTTATTCCTTGTTCCATGTAATTATGTCTAGTAATTATGGTTGTAAAGACTTTTAAAAATGAAGCCAAGAATCAAGGGGGGTGGGGGGCGGCACAATGTTCCCCATGGTAGATTTTTATAAAACTTGGTATAAAAATGAGTATAATGAGTGTATTCGGTATTAAAATTATGTATTGGTTATTAGTTTGGTAATTAACGGTAAATACGTATCTTTAAATAATGTTTGTAAAAGAATTAGGAAAATGTTTGAGAATAATTTTTGGCACTCTTGAAATAATTTAAGGAGTATGGAAAAGCATGAAAATAATTGTTAGGTGTGTCGGGTGCGTTGTTCATTTAAATCGCAAAAAGCGATTGTTTAAAGTAACAATCGTAAATAAATAAAAAGAGAATTGTCTTTGGGATTAAAATTTCGAACCGGAGTAGGAGCAAGGTATTTGGGATGATATGGACTAAATGTAGTCTAAATTCATAGTGCTCAAGAGGGTTGTTGTTGTTCCCTTAACACGCTTAGAGTTAACTAGAAAGTTAATATATTTGTGTTTATGACTAATACAATGTAATGATTCTTTCTATCAGTTAATGAAACGTAAATGTAAAAACATAAAGTATTTTTCAACGCTTAAATTCTTATTAGAAATGAATCAAAGAATCTATTACCCAAGTGTTTTGCGGAACAAACACTTGGGATTGAATAGACAAGGTATGGCGTCTCCTATCTAAACTCAAGCTATGCTTAAGTGGTAACAATATGCCTCACTGAGCTATCTCAGGGACTGGTTACTCTTTGTAGGAGAGAAGTTGCTTTGCAAAAGTCTAAGGCTTTCAATGTACAAAACACACTCAACTTCTCTCCTTTTGAACCTATTTATACACAAGTATAAAAGAGCAAAAGTGATTAAAATAATACAAGTTGTTGAAGCAAATGTGTCTGACAATTACAATAGTAATTGTCATTTCCAAGAACCAATAGGAATGTGCCAAAAAGTCTTAGGAGTGGTTGGTCTGACACTCCATGACTTTTAGCTGCATAAGGGAAGGTTTGCTGACAAGATAAGAGTGGTTGGTCTGGCACTCTTACCTTCTTAAACACTTCCCACTTATTCCCGCCTTTATTTCAGGCGTTGGTTTCTTCAGTCTTCAATCTCTTATTGTTGTTGAGGAGACTGGGGTTCAGTGAGTTCTTATCCAACACTCACTGAACCATCATCTTCTTCTTTGGCTTAATTCCTACTCAGGGAGTAACGCCTACCTGAGTAGTGAATCCTTCTACTTGAATTCGCCTTAAGCATCCTGAAGATGACTCACTGAGTGACTGTTCACTCAGTGACTTGAATTGTTCTCGGTTTAATTTACACTTAGTTAATTTGTGTCCAAATCTTGTTTTAAGTATTCTTGGGTACTGATGGACCCAACAATCTCCCCCTATTTAGATATAAATTATTCCTAAGTGTTTTGATCAGTAATGAGTGAGCTAATGACTTCTGCTCATACTGAATGTACTAGAAAGTAAATAAGGACACTGAAATAATAAAAACATCATCTTATTAATATTATTACAAGTCCTAACAAAACTATACATAGTACTGGGATAGTGGTGTTGGCGGATTCAGTCAAACTTATACCCTAAGGCTTCAAGCTTTGGCTTCTTGGACTCAAGCTCATGCTGATCAGGATGCTCTTGAATCTTTGTTCTCAGGTCTTGACAGAACCTCACATTCTCAGGAGTCTTGATAGGTGAGGACATCATGAGGAAACCCAACATTGCCTTGATTCCTGATTGGTCAATATCACTCCATCTTTGGAAGGTTGGGTCTCCAAACTCATCAGTGAAGAACAAACCTCTTTCAGGTTGTTCGATGACCAAGTTGTTCCTGAATGAAACTCCTTCAGGGAGGGCTCTATTGCAGTCCAGACCAGGGACCTTGATCTCAGGCTCAGCTTCAATCTTCTTTCTTTTTCTTAAGGAAGACTGAGAGGGAGCAGGTAGCTGAGCTGAAGCAGGAAGAAGAGAGGGAATACCAAGTTCCTGAGGTGTTTCTGCCAGTTTTTCATACCTCAGGCTCAGGGACTTCAATAGACCAGGGACCACAATATTTGACTTTTTCGCTAGTATTGGACCTAATTCATCCAATTCAGTGATCCCGAAGTCAGCAAATCTGAAAGGGTCATGAACCTCAAAGATTCTCTTGTCAGCACTTCTGTAGACAGTGACAATGGCAGGCTTGGTGTTTCGATAGATCTTGACATTAGTGATTGGTTCTGGCTTCAACCTATTTGTCATGTACCACTGATATTTCTCAATCATGTTCTGCCTGATCTCTTTAGTCCTTTTCAATTTTTCTTCCCTCTTCTTCCTGAGAGCAATCATTTCAGCAGACTGAGCTTTCATGAAGGTCTGACCACCCTTTCTTTCAGCGAGTTCCTTAGGCTCAAGTCCAATCTTCACAGCCTCTTCTCTTACAACCTGAACTAGAGCAGACTTGTTCAGTCTCTCTTCCTCAGAAGCTTTCTTCATTGCTTCCTCCTTTTCCATATGATCCTGAATTTCCCTTTCAGTGAGAAGTCTCATCACCCCGTTGATTTCATAAGGGACCCTGACTGGCTCATCAGGATCTGGCCTTCTTTCATTGGAAGCTTGCACCAAGATTGTAGGCTCAGGCTCAATGGTTGTGAGAATGCCTTTGCCTCTGTCTTGGCAGGATGATGATGAGGTTGCTTTAGGATTCTCCCCCTCAGTGTGAGAAGGAGGTTGTTCTTGTTCAGGTTGTGGAGGTTGTTCGTCTTCAGTGACTTTCTCCCCCTCAACTGTTGCTTGACCTATAGTGAGAGCAAGAGTTGGTTCGCTCACTGAAGTTGAGGGAGCCTGACCTTTGAAGGCCTGATAGATCTCAGTCATCATGGTCTTGATGTTTGAGGTGTCCTTCTAAAGAGTTGAGACCTTAGCCTCTATTGCTGTCATCCTTGGCCCAAGATTCCAAGCCAAAGAGGAAGAAGAAGATGCCAAAGATGCCATGTGGGACTCCAGAAGACCCAGGGAAGATCGGATGGAGTCCATTGAAGAGTTGAGTCCCTGAAGATTGGAGGATCTCAGCACGTTTACCAGCTCAGCCAACTGAGAAGTTTGTTGCTAGTAAGTTTCTGAAGCCTGAACAATTTTCCTGTTTAGCTCAGGGTCATCTTTCACTGACTCTTGAATAGTTTCAACGCTCTTGTGTAAGTTCTTGAGAGACGAGTTGAACAGTTTGATGTTGTGTTCAAGATTAGTCAGGCAGAAGGTAATAGATGACTTGTACTCATTTACATCATCATGATAGGATTCCACTGATTCCTTCAGATCGAAAAAATGAACAGCAGCTTCAGTGTGATGGTCAAAAATTTCTTCAGTGAGCCCTTTGAAGAGAGCATTGTTGGCCTTTTGTAGGAATTTGACCAACTGTCTTTCAGTCAGAGGAAGAATGTTGTCATATTTCTTTAGTTCCTGAGGGCATGATGATTCAGAATCTGAAGAATGATCAGCCTGAGATTCAGATTCTTCACCATGTGGAGAAGACTGATGCGATTGCTCAGTTGGTTGTACATCAGTCTCCATGTCATCACCAGCCTCAAACATTTCCTCCTCACTCTCTTCCTTGAGCTCATCTTCAGAATCTTCAGAATCAAGAAGAGCCTGAATATCCCCCATAGACTCAATCTCAAAAAGGTTAACCGGCTCCTATTTATAAAAAGACTTGCCTTGGTTTTGGCCAGGTCCTGACCCCGCCATAAAAACTGATTTGGTTTTATCAGCCTGGCTAGTCATAATAACTGATTGCTCAGCCTGACTTTTGGGGGCAGTTCCTGAGAGAATGGATCCGCCTGAGGTGGTTATGGGTTCCGTATCAGCGGGTGGTTTTTGTCCCTCTGAGTCTTTGTCCCCCTTAGCGCCTTCAACTACTGACGGGTGTTTTCCAGTAGTATCACTAGGCACTGATTGTGATGGTTGATGGTCCCCCTTCCCATCAGGGTTGTTCTGCCCTTTTGGGGATTTAGGGACCTTTACTCCTTGAGACCCTGAGTGTGATTGCTCAGGAACGTTAACGGGATGTGATTGGTGATGGGTCCCCTTCTCAGTGGAGTAGTGCTGCCCCACCGAGGATTTAGAACCCTTTTCTCCCTCAGGAACTGATTGTGATTTGTCAGTTCCTTCATCGGGATGTGAATGGGTGGTTGTTCCTGACCCTACTAACTTGTGTATGTCAGTAGGGACATGTGGAAAAGGTTTGCCCGAGGACACTGAGGATGATTGCTCAGTGCCCTCCGTTGGCCTTTGTTTTGTGGTCAGGGGGTCTCTGTAGTGGGTGTCTCAGAGGTCTGGGCCACATTCAACCCCTTTTTAAGGTTGAGTTGGTTCTGGGCATCAGTCTCAGTGATGAGTGGTTTGGGTCTAACCACCTTACTGGACTGACCCTTCTTTGTCGGTGAAGGTATTGGATAAATAGCTTTCTCCCCCTGAATACCACTAGCATGTAGTCAGTCAGGGCAATGGGTTGTACCTCAGTGATGCCACTAGTGAAATTGGTCTTATGTAAGACTTCAGGTTTCGTACCTTCGACGTCAGGCCTCACATAGTCAGAACCAAGAAGGTCCTGAAGCACACAGGAAATAAACCTAGGATAAGACAAGTGTTTTTGCCTAGATTTTCCTGAGAGCTTCGCAACAAGGTCACGGAAGATTATACCTCCGATATCTATCTTTCTACCCTCCAAGAGACTGAACAACATCAATTGTTGTGATGAGTTCAATTGCTCAGTGGAGGATTTATTCCCCCTAAGGACCTGAATGAAGAATGTCATCAGGATCCTCCAGACTTGGTGGAACCAGGTTTTGACAATTGGAGCCTTCTCCAATAAGGCTCCAGCGGAAAACTCAGGATGTTTATGGTCATGAGGTCCCAAGAAGATCAACTCTCCCTTAACCTCTTGGTCAGTCGGATTGGGCTCAAAAGCCTCAGCAAAATCAAGACCAGTTGCCTTGATGAAGCCATTGTAATCCAGGGAGAGAGTCCTTCTCCCATTCATCACTGTGAAAGTGATGATGGATTCTTTGGTGTCTTTCGGGCTAGTAGCCACAGCAGTACACCAGAATTCCCTCAATTAGTCATGGTAGATGACTGAGGGGGTCATGGTAAATGCTTTTGCAAGAAAACAATTTTGAAGATATTTCATTACATTCTTGTAAGCATGGAACCTTTGTGGATAGGAAAAGTTTCCCACCACATTGTTCTTTGTGAGGTCTACGCCTTCTAATATGAAATCCACATTAGGGGCGTATGTGATAGCATTAGAAGAAGCCATTTGTATTGGTAGGTCAGGGTTAACAAATGATTCTGGGTTTCTAAAGCCTAAGAACACACACACAAGATTTAGTTTTAAAAGAAAAGGGCAAAATTTTGCTTAAGATTTCTAAAAAACATGTGTGTGTTGTTTGTGCATGGGGTATTTATAGGGAAGAGAAGTGGGGGTAATTTGGGTATTAAGCGGATTTTATTTATTCAAAAAGAATTTTTTAAAATTGTTTTGAATAAAATGTTTTGGGATCCGCATTTAATGCCACCACTCCACTTTCCCTAGTTTGGCGCAACAGTCAAGGTGAACAGTTGAGCAGTTCTGCGAAAGTGTAATTTGCAGAGATGGGTCATCACATATCTGTAATGTGATTGGAGAGGCATTTAATGCCAAGTGGGAATGTGGGGGCCCAGAGGTGGAAGCCAGAAAGGCAAAAGAACAAATATTCTTATATTAAATAAGAATTTAGTTACCAACCTCGGACATTTACTAACTAGATACTTAGAGCATTTAAGTTAGTATTTAATGTCCCTTGAGGACCCTGAATGACTTTTCATTCAGTGAAACTGATTGTCAGGACTTGGGTTTAGTCACTAATGGTTCTAGTGTTCAGGAATTTGGGTCTAATTCCTGAGGTTCAAGCGTTCAGGAACTTGGGTCTAGTTCCTAAGGACCAAGAATTCAGGAACTTGGGTTTAATTCCTGAGGATTAAGGGTTCAGGAGCTTGGGTTTAGTTTCTGAAGTTCAGTAACCTTTCACACTGAAGAACACATTGAGTCAGGGACTTGGGTTATCAGAATTTACACATATTTGAATGGAGTCAATCAGTTGACTGATTCTCAATATCCAACATTCCTAGTTCTGCTTTCAGTCTGGTGAAAGTTGGTTCATCCAATGGCTTGGTGAATATATCAGCTAGCTGATATTCAGTAGGAATGAAGTGTAATTCTATATCACCATTCATGACATAGTCCCTGATGAAGTGATATCTAATATCAATGTGTTTTGTTCTCTGATGAAGAACTGGGTTATTTGAGATGGCAATTTCACTTGTGTTATCACAAAAGATGGGACCATCTTGTACTGAATTCCATAGTCACTGAGTTGACTTTTCATCCAGAGTACATTTTCACAACAACTTGCTGCTGCAACTTATTTAGCTTCAGCTAAGGACATGGCAACTGATTGATGCTTCTTAGCACTCCAACAGACTAGTTTTCCACCAAGAATTTGGCAGGAGCCTGAGGTGCTTTTCCTGTCCATGTTGCATCCAGCATAGTCAGAATCAGAGTATCCTTTAAGATCGAGGCCTGAACATTTTGGATAATATAATCCAAGGTTTGGAGTACCTTTCAGGTACCTGAATATCCTTTTCACAGCAGTGATATGAGTTTCTCTTGGGTCAGATTGATATCTGGCACATAAGCAGACTGAGAATTGTATATCAGGCCTTGATGCAAGTAAATACATCAGTGATCCTATCATTCCTCTAAAAAGAGTTTGATTCACTGGTTTTCCAGTAATATCAGGACCAAGGTTGTTTGGGGGTACCATGGGAGTCTTGACTAAGGCACAGTCACTGAGCTCATACTTCTTCAGTAGGCTTCTGACATACTTCTCTTGACTGATAGAGGTTCCTTTATCAGTCTGCTTGATTTGTAGACCAAGGAAGTAAGTCAGTTCTCCCATCATGCTCATTTCAAATTTATTTGCCATTAGTTTTTCAAACTGTTTGCAAAGTTTATAATTTGTTGAGCCAAAGATGATGTCATCAACATACACTTGTACAAGTATGACATCATTATTTGTCTTGTAGATAAACAATGTGTTGTCTATCTTGCCTCTGACAAATTTGTTTTGGATTAGGAAGGCTGAAAGAGTCTCATACCATGCCCTGGGAGCTTGTTTCAGTCCATAAAGGGCTTTGTTAAGCTTGCAGACATGGTCAGGAAACTCATGGCTTTCAAATCCAGGAGGTTGCTGAACATAAACTTCTTCTTTCAGTGAGCCATTTAAGAATGCACTTTTAACATCCATTTGGTACACCTTGAAGTTCCTGTATGTAGCAAAAGCAAGGAAGATCCTGATGGCTTCCATCCTTGCTACTGGTACAAATGTTTCTTCATAGTCAATACCTTCTTGTTGAATATAGCCTTTGGCTACAAGTCTGGCTTTGTTTTTAATGACTATGCCATTTTCATCAGATTTGTTTTTAAATACCCATTTCATGCCAATGACTGAAACATCTTTAGGACATTTGACCAAGGTCATTACCTTGTTTCTGTCAAATTGTTCCAGTTCATCATTCATGGCTTGAACCCAACTTGGATGAGTTAGTGCTTCCTTAACACTTTTGGGTTCAATTATGGAAATGAAGTCCACAAATAGGCATTCATTGGCTAAGGCTGCTCTCAGTTCAGCAGCCATGCTTCTTGTGAGCATGTCTTCAGTAGGCTCACCAATTATATTGACAAGTTCTATATCCTGAGACCTAGTCCAACTGTCCTGAGGTCTTGGAAACTGATTAGAACTTGTAGAGGCCTGATGGGTAGGATCATGATCAGACACATGATGTTCTTCAGCATCTTGAGTGTCTGAGTGGGTTGACTCATCACTGTGATTGTTTAGTACCTGAGCACTTTATACTGACTAAATGAATTCATCAGTACTTTGTGCTTCAATAAACTCAGTGATGGTTGGGTAAGGAAGGTTGTGGGGAATGATGTAATAGGAGATGTCAGCATTTGCATGGTACTGAGTGGAAGGACCATTATCAGTATGATGTTCATTAGGAGGGTATCTTGATGATTCATCAATACCTATCTCTTCCACTGAGTTGTTAGAGACACTGATTGCATCAGTGCTCTCATCAAAGGTAACATGAAATGTTTCCTCAGTATGCTGTCTCCTATTGTTGAACACCCTGAAGGCCTTTGAGACAAGGGAGTATCCTAGGAAGTATCCATCATCAACTTTGGCATCAAATTTTCCTAAGTTATCCTTGTTATTATGAATAAACATAGGACACCCAAAGACATGAAAGTAGCTGATGTCAGGGATTCTTCCCTTGAATAACTCATAAGGAGTTTTGTTATGTCTCTTGACAATGATGGATCTGTTTTGTGTGTAACAGGCAGTCTTTACTGCTTCAGTCCAAAAGTGTTTGGAAAGGACTGATCCATTTAGCATTGTCCTAGCTGCTTCAATGAGTGTTCTATTTTTCCTTTCAGCCACCCCATTTTGTTCAGTTGTGTAGGGTGAGGAAAAATTTTTGGAAATACCTTTCTCATCACAGAAACATTCAAGTTCATAATTTTTGAACTCTATTCCATTGTCAGTCCTAATCTGTTTGACTTTGATGTCATTTTGATTTTCAATGTTCCTGACAAAGGACATAATTGTTTCAGCTGCCTGACTCTTTTTGATCAGGAAGTATACCCAAGTGTATCTTGAGTATTCATCCACAATGACCAGAGTATACTTCTCATGGTTAATGGATCTAGGACTAATTGGTCCAAATAGATCCATATGGAGAAGATGTAGGCAGTTCCTGATGGAAAAGTTGGTTTTGATTTTAAAGGATGCTCTGTGATGTTTACCTTTCTCACAAGTGAGCATGGTTTATCCTTTGAAAACGCAAGAGATGGTAAGCCAAGGACCTTGTTTTGTTTTACAAGGTTGTTTATGTTTTTGAAGTTCAGGTGGGAGAGTCTCTTATGCCAAAGCCAGTTGAGTGTATCAGTGGCCTTGGTAAAGAGAAAAGATCTATTCTGAGTCAGACTAAACATGTCTAACACATAAACATCATATCTTCTTGGTGCAATAAGGACAACTTCCTTATTAGCATTGAAGATGATTCCTTGTTTATCATCAAACTGAACTATGTATTTAGCATTACATAGTTGACATACACTTATCAAATTGTATTTAAGTCCATTTACATAAGCTATCCTAGTAAAGACTATACCATTGCAGTTTACTGAACCATAACCTTCAGTGAGACATGATGAGTTATCAGCAAATATCACTTTGGGTCCTGATTCATCCACATACTTGTGCAGATACTCCTTCACACCAGTCATGCTCCTTGAGCATCCACTATCTAGATGCCAAACAGGATCTGTTGGGAATTAAAATTAAGCAGTTAGTACGGTTCTTTATATGTTAGTACAGTTGAACAGTTGTTGAAGAATACAAGAACAGTTAGTACTGCTGATGAAGAGAAGTTCGCACTGCTTACAAGATCAAGGTGAAATCGTATGAAGATAAATATGGAATGGATATGATGTATATCTGATATATATAGTTTGATACGAATATAGTTTACTTGTAAAGGACTCTTTGTGCTATAAAAAGAGATCCTCAGTTAGGGTTTTAATATATCCATATCTCCTATACGTACAAGCATTCTTAAGAGCTTCACATTTATTCATTGTAATCATTCAATATATTGAAGCAGAGTGTTTGGTTAAACAATTGTCTTGTTATTCTTATTGTTACATTCATACGATCACACAATCGACCAAACACATATTATTCTAAGTACTTGGTAGTAAATTCCGCGTGCTAACAAGTATATACTCAAAGTATCCCCAACACAACTCGTGTGTTTAGATCCGGTCAGGATCCCTGGCATGTTTCTGCACAAATACTAAACTTGGTTAGTTCTTTCTAGGACTCCACTTCTTGGAGGACTTAGCTTTGGGGGTCCTTTTAATATTTACAATTGATTTATGGTCAGTGGTGTGGTGGACTGAGCTACCACAAATTATGCATTTGATTGCAGATGTAGACTTAGTAGACTGAGAGGCTGACTTTGTCATACCTCTTCTGGCCTGAATGGCCTTATCACCTCCTGAGGTGTCATGAGTGGAACTTCCACTATTTTCACAACAATTGTCAATTTGTCAATCCTTAGGATGGTGATCATTGAACCCACACTAAATATGGACGGTACCTCTAAATTTAACGGTACCGTCGTCTGTTTTTCAGAATTCGGTAATTTTCAAAAATTCGTATAAAATCAACCGTAAGTCCATAGGAGTCGTGCCACCTATCGTTTTAAACGTAATTGAGTCTACTTTCACTTAAAAATAATTTTAGAAAGTGATTGTAAAGTAAAATTTATGAGAGTCTTTAATTCGTAACAGAGAGTCTCTTCCGGTCATGTCGATTGCACAAATTTTTTTGTCAAATCACAAAGTGAACATCACACGTTGATGCATTCATGATTTCAAGGTGTTGATCAAATTTTTAAATGGGGTGGAAAATAATTCATTTTCAAATAAAGTCAAGCTAAGTGTACATTGTTATACTTAATACACAAAATGACGATAAGTATCTTTGTGTGTTATGCTAAATGACTATTTGCTTTTCTTTGTGTCTTAGTATTGTTAGTTAATACTTTTGTATGCTTATTGTTATTTTTAGTTGAGCTAATTTTATCTATAAGCATAAGTGTCTTTCATGCCTTGTTGCTATGTGTCGAATATTAGCTTTTCGGCTTATGCGTCAATAGACTTAGGCTAGACTTCTTGTACTAAGTTGCGTAATTGATTTTGCATTGCATATAGGCATAGACCATTTTTCTTGCATTTGTTGCAAGTTTTTAAAATGGTTTAGTAACCTTCTTAGGAATAGAAACTAAGTTGGTAGATCATGTGCGTCGAAAGATATTATCTTACACAATCATTTTTCCAAAGATTTAAGTGTAAAAAGTATATCACCCCAAAATGCTTAACACTTTCATAAAATCTGAAACATGATCTGTAAAACATTACATCATTTTGTCTTGTTTGACCATGGGTTGTCTAAACAAGATAAAATGTCATTTTAATACATTAGTATTTAAGTAAAAGAAAATGTATTAAACTTGCATTGATTTAACACACATACAAAATGTTTTAAACATTTAGTATTTCATGTATGTTGTATAAAAATAGTTAAGATAATTATTTTTATACTAATGAGGAGTCGAAAAACTAAGAATATTATACTTAATAATATAAATAGTTTTTCTCAAATAAAAATAAATGATAATATAAAAATAGTAACTTAATATGTCATTAACCTCACACATACAACTTGTATTAGAATAAATGGAACACATTCCTTAAATTTTTATTTTCTTTTTAAAAGGAGTGATTGTGAGGGTCAAGAAAGATTTCGAGTACATATCAATTCATTATTCAAATTATGATTGATATTATTATCGAATCTAATTGACAAGTTTTCGAGCGCGGACATGAAATTGGAGTCATTATTTGTCTAGGTTCAAGATAACATCAAAATATGATGAAATATATTATCTTGAATCTACATACTCAATCACACTCGATTGTTATGAAAATAATGACATCCTCTCAAGACGAAAACAATATGCATCGGATCATAACTCACACTTGTGTTGAAGATGCCATATTGAGTCTTCGTGTCCAATGGTTGTGTTCCAAACTTTAAACTAATATGTTTAAAAAAATGCATAAAATACACAACTAAGTAGGATTGACAACTTGGATGTTTCATCCGAAATATACAAGTAACTTACATTGCAATGCAATTAGTAAATGGGTCAATTTCGAAAAACCAAACACGAGCAAACAAACAACATATGTAAACTTTGCTCATGAACGACTCAACACTCAAAGTCACATGTCTAGTAAAAATGTCACACATAATATGTTATTAACTATTATGTAAGTCATCAATCTTTGAGAATATCACATGTATTTCTCTTATCAAAAGATTGAAAAAGGATAACTTATATCCTACACATCTTATTCCCTTTGTAACATGAATGGTTATGTTACATGAGAATACATTGCATCCTGTTAACAAATATAGGATATTAGAGTTGAATAATAACCTAATACGACATGTGTCATTGCATAAACAAGTAAAATTGGTCATACACTAAAATACTTGTTTCACTAAGCATTCGTAAGAGTGATAAGTTTCCTCTTAGAAAAGCATACTTGTTGAAATAAACAGTATGTGTCATTTTAAATAAAATACTCACAAAATCTATTGAGGTAAGTAACCTCTACTAGATTCTTTCCTCAAGTTATGCAAAGGAGCATTCTTGAAACACACACGATGTAGTAGATTCTACATTGTATCACATTAGAGTGTCTCTTGGTTCTAGGAAACCAAATCATGTTAAAGTAACATGTAACAACTCAACAAATAAATATGTTGTCCAAGAGATCATAAAATACACCATCTCCATCAAATAACCTCTAAATCTCAAACACGAAATTAAAACATTTCGCTTGCCTTTGTTAGGAGTTGTGTAAGACATGTCATTCTCTTAACCAACTTTCAAAGTATGGTTAGTTGAGTCATATTAGGCCATGTATTAGCGAAGTAAGCTAATATCATCTTTGCTACACTTCAATAGGAAAATATAGGAATTTGAATTTTTCTAACATGAGAATGACTACTGGAGAACCTATCACACTAGAAATTCAATTTGACCTAACGGTTGAATTGCTTCCAGGAGAGAAGTTGGGTTTGTAGTATAACCCGTAAAAATGGTCGTGTTTAGCCTTAATTGAGCACCACTAGTGATAGTCTCATACTCATTCTCTAACTTGAAAATTTTTCATTCCTACATTTGACTAGAGACAGTTTACATAGTTGAACTTTATCTCTCGTTAGGATTTCATTTTAAACAAGTAGTAATTAGGATCTGCCTTAGTAAACCTAGATTGCTTGCATCCCACATACGTGTTTCAAAATGATAACATGTTCTCATAAGACATGATTAAATGTCTTCATGATCTTAAATGCGAAATGATTATCATGTTTTGCATGATGTTTGCATTTATTCCTTATGTGTATTTTACATGATTTGCTTGTAAAGTTTGCACCCACACTATGTCCCTTTGACACATTAGGAACTAGGTATGCCCATCACTATGAACCCTTAGAAGTCATAGAGTTATACACTAGTGTCAAAACCTATAAGTTAGAGTAGTCGCGAAGTTGTCTTAATTCCCTAGTCATCACTTCGCCTTCTTCCAAGTATACACCCTTTTGTCATGGGAAGGTTAGATACAAACCTAGTAGAACTCGGAGTAGGATTGACAACTTAAATATTTCATCCGAAATATTCAAGTAAGTTTAACTTGCGATCGCAACTATTAAATGTCATATCCGAAACATCATATTCAAGCCTTTTAACAACATATGTTAAAACGCTCATCCCAAAGCTAAAAGCTAACATCAACCCTCGGGTGGAAAAGGACTCACAAGTTGCTATATAAGTGATTAGTAGTTCCTTTCATCCTCGTGTGAATATACACATCTTAAGATCCCAAACCCTGCTGCATATCAGCACCATAGGCCTAGCTTTACATCTTTCAAAACCCCATGAAACACTCACGTGCGAAGCACATCAAAATCCGTAAATCAACCAAACCTATCAACCGAGAATCCCTTAACCATCTCCGTCTAGGTCTAGGAATGATGAAACATTTTCCATAAATCTCATGACTATTCAAATATTTCACTTGAAATATTGAGTCATTCTTTAAATTCCTCTCATGACTATCTCTTGAATATTTCACTGAAAATATTAAGTCATCTTTCATATCGCTCTAATGACTACCTATGTATTTCCTCGGAAATATAAAAGTCATCTCTTCTCGTCCAGTACCGTTCAAAGAATTTATTAGGTATAAATTCTTTCCTCGTGTCGAAAAATCTCCCTGAATCAGCGAGATTTATTCTTAAAATCCTCTTAAACTCCAATGACAACTTAAATATTTCATCCGAAATATTTAAAGTTTATTTAATTTGCGAAATGCAATTAAATGTCATTTCTCGTTCTCGACAAACGTTCATCGAATCCCGTTGGATTCATTCATAAAAGAATTTATTCGGTATAAATTCTTTTAATCTAAGGTCCAGAAAAATCACAACATATGTGAAATTTCTCTGTCAAAAATCTAATTCTGGGTCAAAACTAACCCCAGCAGGTTACGGTACCCTTAAATAGGGGACGGTACCGCTAAATTTAACGGTACCGTCGGACCGTTGTCTGCTGAGACAGTTTATTCTCACTGTTTCAAAACCACTATCGAAACCCACTCGATGTAGTCTTGAACCAGAACCGTATCCTATCAGAACAGATTGTATCTATCTTCTGATTCCTAATCCTTCTTCACTTTCACTTCCGCATGGTACTAAACACTACCAATGCTTCCGCATCCCACTCATCTCCCACACACTTCAAACGAAGAACCACTAGGATAAGTTGAGATAACCCCACTAGAACCTTATCACCAACCTCACAACCCTGAAGATTTTATCTTCTTAACCCTTAGGATATCTCCAAGTAATCACATGCCTCATCATATAAATATTCTATGAATATTCACAATGATTGAGAAGAGCTACGTGACTTCAAAGGTGAAGTTTATTGTATGCTATCCACTACTTGTCATGGCGTTACTAAGCTCATCACTTTGGTCAACGTTTGTTTTCCTCTTTATCTTTTACATCTTGTCCGGATGGTCATAAATTAAAGGGGAAGCGAAAACAAACTCATATAGTCTTTCACCAAACACTCTCAAGAACACAAAAATGTGGTTCATATTCCATAGGAAACTTCCCTTTAGCTGCCCAGAACTAGGCTGCACAGGAAAATTCATGACTTCCAGGTCACGGTACTGTTAAATAGGCCACGGTACCGTTAAATTTAATGGTACCATGTGGTATTTAGTGGTACCGTGCCTATGTTTGACGAATTTTCACTGTTTCCTTTAGATCCATGCATTCCTAACCTCAAACCTGCAAAAATTTTGCAAAGTCACATACACCCTAGGATTCCCTCACTACACCATAGGACTCAACTACCAACTTTTAGTTCGAATCCCACAACTCTTGCCTTTATAAGGCATCACCATTGCAAGCTTATCTTGCATCCCATCTTCAAACCTTACATTAACATCATCCCTCATTCCCCATTAACTCCCTTTGAACTTAGCACTAATACATCATCCTCATCACTATCACCATCACCACAACCACTAATGGGTCATCCCATTCTTTATCCCCTACAACCACATACCCTAAGTTATCATTGTAGTCACCACAACCAATACCTCATCATGTGCCTTAGAGATGAGTTGAACCTTCAATTCTCCTACCATGAGTACCTCCTCATACCATCAGAAGAATCCCCACATCCTTACTTTCACCAAGTTCACCACAACCTTTAGCTCTCACACTAACCCCATCACACTCAAACCTTATGACTAAACTTCACTTTTGACAGTGATATTTAGTTTCAAAACCTTCAACCCTTATATCAATTCCACTTAAACCTTTTAGCTACATTTCACTCTTGACAGTGATAGTTAGTCTAAAAACCTTCAACCCATCGATCATCACCCTCAAACCTTACAACTACTCCTCACTTTGGATAAGTGATAGTTAGTTAAACAACCCTCAATCCTCACAATCACACGAAACCCTTCATACACCAAATTATCTCTAACACACACCTAGGATCATCCAAACTAGAAATCCAGAATCTCATTACCTCAACCCCAATCTTGTTAGGATCACATGCACATTTTTTTTCTTAGAAATATATCATGCATCTCATTGTCAGTGCAAACGATATATTAATCTAAACCATCCCAACACCAATCATCTTAGGTAGATGATTATGTTGTTCAAAAGGTTTGTTAGAACTTGCCTTCCCAATGACAACTTGGAAGAAGTCATTTGGTGTGTCAGTCAACGAACGAATCTCGTTCTTGATTAGTGTGATTGATTGAACAATTACACCTTAAGTTTTCGGTCGGGTTATGACACTTATGTGTTAACATAGTTTAACCCTTGCATGTCTTGCTATATGTATTCTATCCTTATAATGTTGCTCCTATTCTTCTATATATTATGTTGCACGAAGCTAACCCTTGATGTAGGAAAAGCCTTTGTAAAAATTTGATCCATGGATCCACTAGATACTAAGGTAAATAAACAAGGGGATTAAGTCACCATAGGGGAGCATTGAGCTAGGGGGAGCTCGGGAGTATTTGAATACATAGCATGGAGTCGTCTTCACAAGTTGTGATAGAAGGATTCACTAGGATGATGCAAGCTCGCCTTTCTGGGGAGAAAGGATAGTAGTGAAATAAGGGGGAGTAGGGAGTAAATTCAAGGGAGCGCTCGAGGAAACTACCTTTTTTATTTGACAAAACGGGGAGAAGGGGAGTGTAAACAGGTAACTTTTACAATTTACTATGTCTTACGGTTTAAATATTTGTCATCATCAAAAAGGGGGAGATTGTTAGTGCAAATATTACGATATTTATACTAAATGATTTCTTCGGTTTTAATAATGACAAACATGTAACTTGTAATACATAACATAAAATGTGCAAGTTACTTGTAAACAAAAATCAACAATGCATACTTACATCAACACCTCCCGACGTCTCAAGTATGCTTCAACGAAGACGTAGATTTTCATCCCGACGTAAATCACTCAAGGTATGGACAAACAAATCTACTACTTGACAAATGATCAAAGGATTATATTTTTCTAAACTTCACATTTTTAATGTGACAAAACATTTTTTTCAAAAATATATTTTACAAATTATTTTTGAATTAAAAAGAAATGTTTTATTTTGAAAAATAAGTTTAAAAATCCCAACAGTCAATTTTCCCCCCAAAACAGCTCCAACATTCCCAAATAAACCTTCCCCACTAAAGACAAACGAAGGAGCGTCCACGGTACCACTAAAGTACCGACGGCTCCACTAAATTTAGTGGAGCCGTCTGACAATTAGTGGAGCTGTGCCCCTGTAACGGCTATTTTTCCCCTTTCATATAAATAGTGGACCATTTCACACTTCCAAATTGATTTTCCAGTCACTTTTCTCTGGTCTAATCCCTTCTCACTTAGATGACTTTCTTTGATCATTTGGAGAGTCTTAGTTTGTTTAAGAGTGATCCAATCATCCATTCAACTGATCCTCTTCATTCCTCTTGATTAGCAAGAGATGAACACAAAGTATCCAAGTAGATACAAAGTATTGTCATCCCTCTTGATTAGCAAGAGAATAACACAAAGTATCCAAGTAGATACATAGTGTTATCATTCCTCTTCATTTGCAAGAGAAGAACTCAAGGTATCCAAGAAGATACAAGAGTTGTAGTTGTTAGGTCTTGTAACATTTGTTACACTCTTGATTGTATCATAGCATACATCAAGATCATTTTTCTTTTGAGAGTTTGTGAGGGAAGATCATTGTAATCTTGGAGATTTCTTGAAGCCATTGGGCTTGTGTGATTGATCATGTGGATCAAGGGTAGATTGGGCAGATCGAGTCAAGTGGGAGTAGATCATTGTGATCTTGTCGAGATCTTGGAGATCTCTTGAAGCCATTGGGCTTGTGTGATTGATCATGTGGATCAAGGGTAGATCGGGTAGATCGTGGTAGATTGATGCTAGCTAAGATTAGCACTCGACATCTAGCTTAGTGTCGGAAATAGGATAAGCGATGTGTAGATTGGTGCTAGCTAAGATTAGCACTCGACATCTAGCTTAGTGTCAGAAAACAAGTTAAGCAACGTGTACGGTTTTCTCCGCCTGAAGGGAGTTTGTTGATTAGTGAAGTAACTCTCGAGTTGGATACTCGGAGAGTGGAGTAAGGCGAAGAGGAGCTTCGTGACCGAACAACTATAAATCACCGTGTCCGGTTTGCGCCTTCTTACTTATCTCTTTACTTTCACTTTATTCTTTATCGCTTTATGTTTATATTTGCATTGCGTTTATGCTTGTGTGGCTAGTTGCTTATGTTATGTTAATTATGTATGTGTCATGGTTGATTGTGCTTGTGTTGTAGTTTAATTTATTTATCCCTAGATGATATATGCTCATTGTTGACACTTTTCATATTACGTCACATTTGATCGGATGTTTGATACAAAAAGTTTTTAAGTTTTAAATGGAAACGTATTCACCCCCCCCCCCCCTCCTCTACGGTTTCCACAATATCCCAACAGTTTATCAAATTTTCCCATTGATCCTTCAACCATGCCCTTCTGCCAAGCCTCCAAACAGTAATATATCCAAAACATCAGCTCTAATTACCTGAGAAAACATGCTAAAAGGTCAGCTAATGCTGGTGAGTTCATAGGTTTTCACAACTAGTAACAGTGGACCAAATTAATAACAAGTTTGCTATATTGGGCTAGGTCACTAAAACTAACCAACAATTCATTCCCACACCTAAGTGTGTCCAAAACACAACAAAAATCCCTATAGGTGCACACTATAGTCCTAACAATCCCGCATAGGTGCGGTCCCTATTAGCAATCACAATCACGCATAGGTGCGGTCACATAATAACAATCACAATCCCGCATAGGTGCGGTCATATATAACAATAACTTTAGCCAACTAACATAGCAAACATATCAAAAAAATAAAACAACATTGGTCCATTCAAAACAGTTTTGCATGTTCTCTCACCCCATATTTAATAAAAACATTATTAAATTAAAAGTGGGGCTATGAAACTCACCTCGATCAAGCAAAGCACAATACACAAGTCTACAGTAGTAATGCAAAATAGCAGCTAACACGTCACGGCACGACCTAATAATATAAACTTGTCTTAACATCTATTCCAAAAGTGTGAAAATTTTCAAAAGTTAACTATTCCCAAGTATATCCCACTTCCGATTCCAAAATATTCTTATTAAACCCATTTACTAGTGTTTGGAATCATCGTGAGTGTAATGGTGACACAACTTTGACTCAAGTGTACACACGCCAAAACAAATGACCAAAACGTAACGACTCACAAAAATCAACAATAACGAACACACCGGGTTGTTGCAATTTTCCCCAAGTTTATTCTACTACTAACTACTTGTCAAAACATTTCCATATGTTACACCCCTCGATACGCGTGCCCTCGAAACGTCTAGTAACTCGTACATATTTCTATTTTTATCTCATTTAATACTTCCCTTTTTAACCCCAAAATATTCAATAACATATTGGTTTGTTAAATAATATTTCCAAGTTATTATTATTATTATCACTTCACTTTTCCATTTTTGTCATTTTTATTTCTAAACTAAATATATATCAAGTCACCTCACGTTTCGAGTCACCATTCCGAGTCTTATTATTCTCGGGTCAATAAGTCAACCAAAATAGTCCATATGTCCAAATAAAAGTCTAAATCATTTTTTCAGCTTGTCGAGACCATGCCGAGACTACAAAGTCTCGGTGGTACTCGACGTCGCTCAAAACATCACAAATATCAATCCAGGTTTACAATATATCAATCAACATCATTCGGCCCTAATCCTACGGCTCGTTAACATCAAAATTCCAAATCCAATCCAAGTCCCAATCTCAACATCGACCATAACCATAGTACCACTATGCCGAGACCATGGTTGTAACACCCCAACCCGACAAGGGTAGAGATGTCGCAATAAGGGTTTCATATCAGAACAAACACAAGCATATGACATAAATAATACAAAATGAATTCCAATGGTTACAAGAGAAAATCTGAAACTACAAGGTTACAAATGAGAAATACAATAAATTACTAAGTCTAAATATAAGTTCTTCTAGTCATCTCTAATCCAAAATAGCTAGTAAGGTCTTCTAAGTCCAATGTACTTTCCACTCATACCCAGCTTCCAAACTAAAATCTGCCGCAGGTAAAAAAATGCGGCCGAGCTTAAAAAGCCCAGTGAACAGATATAAAGGTAACAAGCAGTAATAATGGGATAGTGAAGTAAGTGAAACAATGCAAGGTATAACAAGAGTCAGAAAGAAAAATAAAGGTTATGCAGATATATCAGGAATTAAGAAACAGTTACAATAGATAAGAGTAAAGGGAACAGTAATCCCAAACCCGAGCCCAAGTCATATCAAGTCAAGTCATGTATCAAGTCAAGTATTAAGTCAAGTCATGTATCAAGTCAAGTCATGAGTTCGGAGGGGTGACCTCGGAATACTAAGTACAAGGTTAAAAGGTAACAGAAACAGTAATCCACTACGAGCCCAGAACAGATCAAATATCAAATCAAGTAATCAGGGTGTACGGAGGGGAGACCTCGGTACCAAGTACAAGGTGAGGGGATACCTCCAAGTGGTGGAGTAGCTAGCTCCCAGGATGTGAAAGACGTGTATCGCACACACCATCAGTCACCAGATAATATAACAGATACAGATAATAGATAACAGATCTAGGATGCATCCATACGCCCCAGGTGGCCAAATACCTCCTCTACACACCACTAGTCAAATCACATCAGGGACGGGATATGACATCACTCACCTACCCTAGAGTCATGTCATAGGTGCATCAATGACATGGACATGAAACCCTCATGCCTAGTGAAAACAGATAGTGGCTCGTAGTCTCAACTGTGGGTCAAGGGTCAAGTATCAAATGTCCAAGTATCCAGTTCAGTTTCATATTAAGTAGTTCGAGTCCAATTTCCATTTCAGGTATATCAGAAAGTCCATATCAGGGGTTCATATCAGAGGTTTCATATCAATAGTTCAATATCAGATGGTTCAATATCAGAAAGGTCAATATCAGATGGGTCAGTATCAGAAGGTTCAATATCAGAAGGGTCAATATCGAAAGGTTCATAATCAAAGTTTCATAGCAACAGTTCATTTAAAAAGGTTTCTATTTAAAAGTCCATTTAAAGCAATCTTTCATAAATGGTTTTCATAATAAATGATCTTACAAAATAGTTTTCATAAAAATGGTCTTTCAAAACGGTTTTCATAAAGATGGTCTGAAAAATAGTTTTCTTAAAAAGTTTTAGTAACTTTCATTTAAAAGTAGTATCGCATCTTTTAAAATAGCTTTTCTCACACATTTTCATATATAATTCAGAAAGGTTTTCACATCTAGTTACCAAAATCAAATAATCCTTCAAAGTATCAAGTAGTTCAAATATTCATGTTACAGGGTGACGAACGAGTCACATCAAGTATCAAATGAACATGGCAAGGCTCAATTATCAAGGTTCACAAACCAAGGGAAGCATAGCAAGGGCATAGATCAAGTAAGAAATCCCCAAATAAAAGGCTCAGATCATAATCAAACCAATATAGACAGATGTAAGTGAAACATGAAGAACGAATCAAAGTATAAGGGAACATAGCAATGGCTTAGGGAACCCTATAGTAAATCAGGATCAAAAGTCATGAGAAGGACACCCTTACTGAGAAAGGGTAGAATATCTGTACCTTATTAGCAAGCAAACAAAATCACAAGGCAAACACTGACAGGAATCAAGTCACTCCTTCTTCGGACCTAAAGGAGTAGAAGACAGAATTACAATTGTTTCTAATTTACTAATTTTAGTTATCTTTCCATTTTAAGTAACTTTTCCATTCTTAGCATGTTTCCAAAATTAGCAAGTTTCCATTTTTTTTAGAAAGTTTTCTTATTTAGTAACACTAGTTATTTATATTCCCGTTTATCAACTTAAGGTATTAAAGGTGACCATATTATTAGTTTAAGGTTCGCAAGGTTATTTACATAAAGTTAAAGTTATTATAGTAGGTTTACAAACTTTAGGGTTTATTATGTAATTATGACGAGTTTAAGGACTATTATGCAATTATCATAAAATTAGGGTATAAAATGTAATTATTATAAAGTTACAGGTTTTTACAAGTTAAGTCCTTTAGTATTAGAAAAATAAAAATTTAAACCCTTTAGTTTTGGAAAATAAACAAACAACACCTTTTTAATATCTTTTACACTATAAAAGATTTTATGTATGAACTGGACCTGTTTTAAATAATTTATGAATCATATTATAACTTCGAAATAAAATTCACTAAAATTCACACAGATACCTAAATGTCCCTAGTATTTTACCTAATTTTTCCAGATTTTATTAACTAGTATAGGTATGAATGAAAAATCCATTTCCCTAACATGTTCCAGAACTATATCGGAAGAAACACCCGAAAAGTAATTAATTCTCTACCCCATCTATAAAATTTATAATATTCTACAAAAATTTCAGTAACTATTAGACATCTCAAATATTATCCAATTTAAAGGAACCCTTCCAATTTGACATGGTTTGAAAATGATAAATGAAAAACACGGACTGTTTTTCCAGACATATGAATTCGATTTGACACATAATTTCTAAAAATCAAAAAGTGGTCTTCCAAGCCTCTAAAAATTACAAGGTTAATTTCTACAGAAATCTATTTCATTGAATTTAATTCTCGACTCAAAAAACACCTAAAAACACGTTACCATTATTTTTATACAGTCGATTTAAAGTGGACAATTTCTCAGATCAGTAGCAGTTTCTATTTTCCCATGTAATCCTTTATGGTTTTGACATACAAGTGATCATATCTTGCCATACAATGATTATTGTTGGGTTTATAACATATTTAGATCGATCCTTACATAAGAATAACATGTTCATAACAATTTAAATTCAGATTTATATACCTATTCGATTCATAATTCATCTTTGAGGTTGTTATTTCATGTGACAAGTTATTATTTCATGTGATAATATTTTAACAAGAACAACAACATGGATTCAAGGATTAACCAAGGGAGAAAGATACGAATACCCTCGTAGAACACACGAAGAATCAAGAACACAAGATCAAGTCACCAACAATTTTCTTCCTCCTTCCTTCTTCTTGGGTCGTACGGCAGAAAGAGAAAACAAGGCAAGGATGATTAGGGTTTTGCTCAAAATTCGAATAGATTGATATTAGTATAACATGGTTACCTTACGATGTGAATGAAACAAGAATGAAACAAGATCAAGCCTCCCTTTTGGGGTTTTTGTGGATCGACAGCAGCAGCACAAAGAGGGAGAACCGAGACTTTTGTGAGATAATTTAGGGTTTTCTTTGGCTTGATGTTCGGTATATAAAAAAGATAAACTGTGTGTTGTGATAGGAACAATTAGGGAAAGGATCAATTTGCTTAATGACTTGATTTATCTCATTAATAAGATGAATGTGGACTTCATAATGGTCAGGGGGGGGCGGCCACATGCCATTTCTTTTATTTATTTTCTTCTTCTTTATTTTCTTTTTTTTTGTACACACTTTATATTGTAAAGTTTATTTGGAGTTTAATTCATAGGATATAATTCAATATAGGTTAAGTATCATATGTTACTTACACAATTTCATAAGTTCTTAAAATTTTAATTGAGGGCATTTTTGTCATTTCTTATTATGTTCAGTTTTTGGGTTTTACAATGGTGGTCTGGGCTTGGACCCATGGTACGCAACAGCCCCCAAACGGACCCGTGGGGGTCTCTGCTCAATCCAAACACCATCACAACAAAAATAATATTTTTACTTACCACGCCGAGACTATTGTTCTCGGCTTCTAACCATGACTCGTAACAAAACAAACGGACCCATGTATCCCTTGGCTCACATGCACCGAACCCAAAACCAAAACAAATCTAAGACCAAAAATAAGCTTACACGGACTCGACTCAAACTCAACACTCACACAACCATAACCAAACAATAATAAGCTTCGACACTATAACCCAAGCTTAGTTGTGAGCTTATGCTCACGGGATCAACTTTTTCCAACACCAATTCGACCCAAAACGATGATACCGAAACCATTTTACCCACTTTTTTATTAATAAAACTCATTTCCACATGTTTTAAGCCCACACCGATTCTCACAATGTGAAGAATGGATGTTTTTATTCAATATTTTACTCGATCTATGCTCACCTTTACTTACCTATGAAAAACAAATCAAAATGATGGCGGTGGCATGAGATGTGGTGGTGTTACGGTGGTATAAGGTGGTGGTAGCGTGTGTGGGTGATATTCGGACTAAGGGGGTTGAAATGAGGGTGTTGTGGGTGGCGGTCTAGTGTTAATGGTAGCGGTGGGTGGCGTACGACGGCGGCAGAAGTGGTGGTGTAGAGGTCGGCGGCTAGAGAGAGGAGGGGAGGAGGTTCTAACCCTAAAATGGTTATAAGTAGGTTTTTATACCCCACTTGTGCCATAGTTGCCAACCCTAGAAACCACAAGGCCAATTATGTAATTTGGGCGAGGGGCCCTTATTGTAATTTTTTAAATCTTTTCATTATTTATTCTCAGTGCTCGTTTAAGCATTACAGAATCTTCTCGAGACATTTTAACTTACGCCATAAGTCTTAAAATCATTTTTCCACGAAAAATGACTATAAATACGTATATATTTGTTAAGGACGCTAAAATTAACTTATTAAACTTATTATTAGGTTTATATTCGTGCCAAATCGCATAGTGCTCAACTCAAGGTATACAGAAACTTCGTTCATCACACAACCATAATTCCAAATAACATTTCCAATAATCCAAATAAATTCCAAAACCTTCACACGCACGGTTCTTAAAATTTAAATATTTTCTTTTAAACGTAATGCGATATTAAAAATGGCTCCCAAAATTACCGGTTGTCACAGTGTAATAAGCCGACTGCGGTCACCAACAAAAACATACGCCACTTAAACACAAATATATCCCACAAAACAATTTAATAAACACACACTCGCACACAACAAAGGGGAAGACTTGGTCATCTGCACGACCGAGTAATGCATTGTTTGATCAAAGACCGCGGTCGTTTAACAAAAGATGACCGAGGAGGACGCGTCCTCTTATGGGTGACCGGGGTGGGACGACCATCCTGTGTATGCATAATACATGTTTGTTGTAGTGTGAGAGTTGAATATGCAAGTAATAATTATGTGTTATACTCACTAGAGATCAACATATAGTGCTATCCAAAATTTTGACAAAGCATTTGCGTTTAGTTTTAAACTTTAAACACCTTTAAGAACTTTTGATATGTTGGGTATGTTTGGCGCAATGAGCTGGGGTATGAGCTTATATTATAAGCCAAAAGCTGAAGATTATATTTTTATAAAGTTGTTTGTCGAATTAGTTGGAGTTAAAGCTTGTTAATGTAAAATCGCATAAAAATACATCATATTAAATTCACATATATTTTCAGCTTTTACATGATAATTTATTATATTTTGAAGGGTATTTAAGTAATTTAAATAGCTATAAGCCCCTATAAGCCTTTTTTTATGGGCTTGGGCTTATAGAGGCTTATGACTTATTTTATAAGCCATAAGACTCCATAAAACTGTGTGACAAACGAGATTTATTTTATAAGCTGTTTTATTTTAGAAGTCCAAACCCTGATAAGCCCCTAAAAGCTCTGTGCCAAACATAGCCGTATAATTGTATTTAAAGAGTAGGAATTGGCACATGCTTTGACTCGAGTATGTTCATGCTTGACAACATATCAGTTATTTACCCCTAGCCAAAATGAAGCCGAAAAATGTAGCGTACTTGCATATCGCATTCACATTGTGTTTCATATGGGATTAAATGAAAGGGATAATGATATGTAAATGTATCCAACTTGCCACCATTTACTAAGTTGTACAACGAACTATTAATCTCGCAAAATAATGCTTGTAACTTACTAATCTTTACTATCTTGTGTACTCGATCTACGTGGCAAGGATTTTAGCTGAGTTGGCAAGCCATGTGGCGTTGACTCCATTATATTATTAGAATACTCCATTATTTGACCCGTAACAATAAACATCATATAAAAAATTCATCACCATCACCTGCACTTTATTAATCCCAAATTCATATACAATATATAAAGATAGAAAAATATAAAAATTCATCATCACCTGCACACAAACAAATCTCAATTCCAGATCCAAAATGGATCCATCAATAAAAATAAAAAATCCCCAAATCCAAAATTAGGGCTCAATTTTTTACCCTAATAATAATGATCATCACTTTATTAATCCCAAATTCATATTCAAATTCAATTTCATACAATCAACACTGTAATATCCCACAAGAATCAATCCCAACAAAATGTTTCGGTTTACGGATGTTTGGGATGGTGAATTCACGCGGTTTTAAGATGTCGGTTACTCCTTCACATGTATCCCTCAAGTCACATGTTACCACTCCAAGCTGGCAATCCCAGTACTTATTTTGGCGCCAAAAGGAAATTAAGGGCTAAAATTGCACCAGAGATATCCAAGGGTCCAGAATTGATCAAAAGAAGCACAGAAGAAGAAACCCTAGTTTTAGTTTTAGTATAAATAGGCCAATTGTAATCTCTTTTGAAGTTTAATGAAAATTTAAATTTTTAAGTAAAAATTATGTCCTTTCAAATTTCTGGTTCTATGGTTCATTTAGTTTCATAAGCCTTTTCTTTCTGTTCCAATAAGCTTATATAAGCTTCTTATAGCTTTTGTGAGTTTATTCTTGTTTATTGTTGTTTAATTCTGTTTTAATCTTAAGTTTCCAAAAAAAGTCAACAAAAGTCAACAGACAGTCAAAATAAACACTTGGGTGGAAATAAGCTGGTGTTGATAAGCTTATGGGATAATTAGCTTGTTTCTGACAAGCTAAAACTTGTAGGGTGATTAATACTTTCTGTTTTAAGCCAAATGCAATTGTAAGTAATTTTTTCAATTTTTTATATTTCATTGTTACTGTTCATGTGCTTATTTCATGCTTATTACTTTTTTCTGCTTATTATTAAGTTTAATATTGCTTCTTATTTGTTCATTGTAGTTTAAATAGCATTTGCTCAATTTTTCTTGAAAATCTCACTAAAAATCCAAAAATAGCACTTTTAGTTTGTAGCTTATTTACTGCTTATTATTAGTTTAGGATTGCTTATCTTGTCATAATACAGCTTATATATACTGTGTCTTCCATTACTTTAGCTTAAATTGGGTACTCATAGTGTAAAAACCAAAACAGTCCCTTAATAAGGGGTGTTTGGATTAAGCTTATTTAGGGTCAAAGTCTATGCCACTGTTCATGTGCACTCTTGAATAAGTTTGATCTAGCTTAATTCAGCTGAAATGAGTTAATTGTAGGTGGATTTGATCTGTTTTGAAGGAATTGATAGCCTTAAGTTAGATTTTGGTAAATTGAGGTTCTTAACAGTCAAGATAGCTTAATATAGGAGAATATAGATTCAGTGCTTATTTTGCCAATTTCTGAGTTCAAAATAGGTAGATAAGTAGAGAATATAGAGTTGCACTTGTTTCCCTTTGGTTTGAATGGCTTTAGTCCCAATTGTGTTAAACTGCTACATCAGTAGCCATCATGTTCTCATCAGTTCTGATTCAGAATTCTAGGACAATTCAAAGAGCTTAATTGTGATGTTTATTGCTTAATATTGTTGTTCTAAATAGTTTGCTCGTTGAACAATACATTTTCATAATTTCAGACCTTGTGTTAGCTTATTATAGCTTAAAATTAAGCTCAATAGTTGCCTCAGTAGCCAACTTCAGTCTGCAGCCTAGAGTAGCCTAATTCAGCCCATGTTTTTGAATTATCATAAGTTCAAAATAAGCTCATTTGTTCTCAAACTTTGTACATTTACTGTTTCATAGCTTATCTACTTATTCCACGTTTTTTTAGATTTTTTAAGTTAGCTTTTGTAAGCTTTTCAGTAGCTTAAAGTTGGCCATTTTTGCCCTGCACCAGACCCTTATTGCTTTTTTTGAGTTCTTAACTGCTTATTTGCTTTTCCTGTGGCTTATTCAGTTTTCATTAAGTAGTTAGAATTAGCTTATTACAAGTTTTGGCACAAGCTTATGCAAGCTTGTGCCCAATTTAGCCATTCATTTGATTTTTACTCATTTTTATAACTGTTAGAGAGATTAGCTTATTTCTGTGCTTATTGTTAGTTTTCAAAAATGGTTGTACTTATAAAAATTGCTTATTTACTTGTACTTAATCAGTCTTTAAAAGAAAAATAAATAAAAAAATAATATATTGCCAGCATGGATATCCAACGTGCCTGCCAGCGTGTTAAGTACAAACGGTAAACGCCTTAATCACCCGTTAATACCAAGCTAGTAACGATTAGTAAGTTACATGTATTATCTTGCGAAATTAATAGTTCGTTGTACGACTTAGTAAATGATTGCAAGTTAGATACATTTACATATCATTATACCTAAATGAAAAGTACAATAACAAAGCCACCATGAAAGTGACACACGTCCGGTGTTATTCATATTACTTGGTTAATCTTTTTATTATTCATACAGTACTATTATCGGTATCATTTATTTATTTTTATTTTTATTATTATTATTTTTTTATCAGCTGATTTTATTAAAATAAACTATCAAGAAGTTAGAAGATTACAAAACATTATAAAGTAATAAGGTGAGGGTTTTTAAGCCGCTCAATCCAACTAAAAAAAGTTTTACATCTATACCGACACCAATTGAACGAACAAGAGACCACAACATCAAAGATGTCCGCCTTGAAAAAAATCTGAAGAACAAAAATACTCTTGTTACGAAAACTCCAAACATGCCACCATAACACATAGCAAATACCTTCAAAAAGTTGCTTGTGCTTCCTTGAAAGACAAAGACTCAACAACCAATCCAACAATTCTTCATATGACGAAACCTCCTTATACTCAATATCTCACCATCGAGAAATCTCGTTAGAAACATGACAATTGAAGAAAAGATGTCTAGTAGATTACACCGCCTCATCAAACATATGACATAAAATAGAATCGATATCCTTACCTCTACGAGAGATATTCAATCTAGTCGGAAGACAATCAGTCTTAACTTTTCATGCGTGCACATTAACCTTAATTGGAACCTCTTTAATCCAACGAGTCTTAGACGACACCTCCGGTAACGTGAAACCATCAATCAAATTTCTAACCGACGACACCGAGAATTCTCCCGAACCTTCCAAAGACCAAACCCATCTATCATTATTATTAACTAAAACGCAGCCTTCCACCTTATCCTTTATTATTTATAATCACTTATTTATATAAGTTTTGGCATCTCATTTTCGTCCAAATCATTTTAGTATGTTTCCCATGCATTATATCTCGATAGGGGTTGGTTATTGGTAATACCTCCCACCCTCCTCTAAAGTGCAAGTAATACTTTATAATTTTTTTTTTATAAGTTTGTTTTTATTATAAAGTGGTTAAATAAAAAATAGACATAAAAAAAAAAAAAAAAAAAAAAAAAAAAAAAAAAAAAAAAATAAAAAAAATTGTCTTGTATTTTTAATAAAGTAGATAAAACCGTCAATAAAAAGAATAAAACAAAAAAAATAAAGTTTGACAAGTTAAAATATACGAAAAAAACATAAAAATATATTTTTTCTTGTCAATACAATAGGAGGGGGTATTACCTATAATACCATCGATCTCTTTTATTGTCATTTATACTCGCAGGGCCGGTCGAGGCCCGATTTTTAATTTTTTTTAATGTGTATATATAAAAATTGTATATGTAATTAACCAAGCTCATTAAAAATTTTAACAATCATCCAAAAATTAAACCATATAACTTAACCCACATAAAAAATGACACTTACATATCTTTTGCTATGTTTATTGATATAACATTTATCATCGTTTTTATATTTTAGTTTATATTATATAATTTGTTGCACCTAGCCTCCGGGCCCTTTTTTTTTGCTCGGCCTAGGTCCATAAATCCTCAGAGACGGCCCTGTATACTCCGTACATAAATATTTATGTTTCACAAGTGTTCACCTCCTAATAACTAGTACCTTTTCTAGTGACAAAAAAAAAAAAAAAAAAAAAAAAAAAAAAAAAAAAAATTTTAAAAAAAAAAAGACATTTTCACAGAAATATAGCAGATTACAAAAGAGCAACTTAACACACTTTTAATCTTAATTCCATTTTTGTAAATGGGCTTTAGTCTTCTATTTAAATAGGGTAAGAGCTAAAGTTGCTTAATTTACTTATTATGAATAACCGACACCTAAACGACTCATTCTGATTAATGGAACCGGTTGATAGCCGGTTGTTTTGACTTGGTTACTTGCTATATCTAGTCAACTCGTTTTTGTTATGTTTTTTTTACAATTTTCTTCCTTGTGGTTGCTTGATAATTTCACCCCTCGTCCTGCCCACCCTGAAGGACGATACTGATAGAATCCCGCATTTGATTACTCCCTCCGTCTCAAATTTATTATCCATATTTCCTTTTTGGGATGTTCACCTTCCATTTTTAGTAATAAAAAGGGAATTTTATGAGGGAATATTCTCTTTGTGTGGTTAAAAATTATAATGGCTTCACTTTTATTAAACTTTATGTTTTTTTGTCTCCTGACAATAATTTTGAAATGAATGGAGTATTTACAAAGTGCAACAATGAACTATAGGCTCTTATCACTTGTCACTTGTCACTTGTCACGGTTCCTTTGGGATTTTATGCTGTCATTTTAAAAAGATCTTAAAAGATCCAAGAACATCACCACCATCAATAGTTTTTTGATCTGAAAAGATAAAAAAAAACACAACCAGTAGCATAGAACACCAACCATAAAATAAAAGCTTCAACTTGTTTGAAGTAAAAAAATAAAAAAGACGGCTACCCCACTGGGGGGTGCCTCCTTTGTAAAAATTGGGGTGCTTGGTTAACATGCCCCTAATTAAATAGCGAAGAAAAGTAAATTCTAATAAGGGTTGTGTTATCCTAACACCCCCTATGGTCTATCGTACAAACCCGCGAAGTAGACAGTACAACATTTTAATGCATACAATGATTGCATACACCCCCTATAAGACGTGTAAGGATAACATGCCCATTCTAATAATACATCTATCAAGCAGCTGGGACCAAATAATAATTCTAAGGTTCAATCATACGTCTAATTTTGGTTCAATCATACGTCTAATTTTTCTAAAGGTTCAATAATAATTCTAAAGGTTCAATCATAATTAAAATATTTTGGTGGAAAACAATTCTAAAGGTTCAATCATACGTCTAATTTTTCAAAGTCTTTTACGTCATGTGTCTTCGTCTATCACTTAGTACGTAACCCTTTATAAATTAACTTGCAAGAAGTTGTCATATAAAATTTTCGTTCACATTATTGGAGGTGACAAATAACAAGTCACGCGTGTGAATAGGAAGTGGATCAAATAAGAAGAAAAGTTACTTGCGGAAATTTGAATAGAAATTTCACAAGACAAAGAAATGTGTCTTCGTCTATCACTTAGTACGTAACCCTTTATAAATTAACTTGCAAGAAGTTGTCATATAAAGTTTTCGTTCACATTATTGGAGGTGACAAATAACAAGTCACGCGTGTGAATAGGAAGTGGATCAAGGAAGAAGAAAAGTTACTTGCGAAAATTTGGATAGAAATTTTACAAGACAAAGAAATGGGAAATGACCGTTACGAAGAGTAATTTTGGAACCAAATTTTGTAGATCTTCAACCTTCAGACTGATAGTGACCCTCGTACCAAAAATATGATCGCGGGTAAATGGACGAGGATTAATGGTGATTGTCAAAAATTTAATGTTGTTTATAAACATTTGCAGCGTAGAAGTGGTGAAAATGAGGCTGATTATCTCGAAAATGTGAAGACGAACTTTGAACAACGCTTTTGTTCGAGGAGTTTCATGTATGTTCACGTTTGGGAGGCCTTGAAAAATTACCCGAAATGGGATGCCGAGGACCCGATAGACATTACCTGTCTCGAGGATATATTCGGACCTGACAAATGACCTCGTCCCGACGGCGCCAGAAAGAGTCGAGCTGCAAAGAAACAAAATTCGACGGATACGTCGAGCGCGGCCAGCTCCGGTGGGAGTCAAACGAGTACTTTTTGGGGACAATTATCCGAAAAATATTCGCAAAAAGCCGACGTTCAAATGGTCGTGTACGAGGCAAGGAGGGAGAAGAAAGTAAAGTCGTTAGAGATGAAGGAGATGAAGTTTCTCATGCTAGATCCCGATATGACCACACCGGCCAAAGCCGCTATCATTCGCAAGAGACAAGAACAATTAATGAAGAAATATCAAGATGACGAGTAAAATGTTTAGGTTTCGTATTATTAATATGTGTTGTATTTATTTTCCCCGTATCGGTTTTTTTTCATATCGTTATTTTTAGTTGCGTCTAATTTTAATATGTTGTAATGTATTTTTATTTTTAATGAAATGAATTAAGTTTATTTAGAAATTTGAATAAAAAAAATAAAGTTGTAAGTGGTGGGCCTCAAATGAGTAAGTTGAAGTTAGTTGTGAATGAGGGGGTTAATTCTGGAGGTTTGTTAAAGTGATATGGCACCACGTGAGCCCCAAATAAGGAGGTTAGCCTATTCACGACACCTTGTGCTCTTATACAAAGTGCGTTACAATTTTAGCACCGGTAAAAACACACACTTGTTTATTTCAGTGGTGTCTTATCTTAAAGACTCGATGGTAAGATGTGTGTCTTTTTTCATTTTTGTTTTTTGTTTGTTTAATTTATAAACGGTGAAAACAAACATGTGGTTATATCAATATGGCCTCGCTTATCCCTACCCCCCCCCCCCCCAAAAAAACCTTATCCAACCCCCCCCCTCCCTCCACCCAAATTTTTTTTAATTTTTTTATTTTTATAATTTTGTTTATATCAAAAAGCTATAAACCTGAAGGTGCGGAACAGAAACTGACAAAAACCATAAAACTGTCAGAAATATGGAACAGAAACTGACAAAAACTATAAAACTGTCAGAAATACGGAACAAAAACTGACAAAAAACTGAAAACAAAAGAGAGACAAGGGGAATCTTTGACTAACCCCCCTAATTTGACATCATAGGGGGGGTTTGTATATCATAGGCCTTTTCGAAATGGGAGGAGTTATTTAAGCCCCCCCTATAAATACAAAGAAAGCCCCCTAGTGGGGCTAGTGTACTTTTTTTTTTTTTTTTTTTTTTTTTTTTTTTTATTAGTTAAAGTATGTATTTGTTTTATTTTGTTTTGTATAATGTTTATTTGTTATATTTTTATGTTATCTAATTTGTATTCGTTTGACGTGTTTCTATTTAATTAAACAACAACAATAGCACGTTAACGTTAACACATTAAACAACTAAAATGTATTCGTCTGACGTGTTTCTATCTAATTAGCACATTAAACAACTACAAAAACAACTGTTATTATTCAATTAAACAATAGCATTAACACATTATTTAAAAACAACAACACCTACTACATGTGAAGATTATTTATGTCATCTAAAAGCTCATGGAGCATTGCACCTGACTGACATGCATGATCCTCAGGATTCTTTGCCAATTCCAGTGATGCCTCGAGCGTCTTTATTTTTGTCATCAACATCTTGTTTTGAGACACTAACATCTTGTTTCTTGTTTCAAGCTGGTCAATCTTATTAGCTTGCTTGTCAATTTTATTATCTTTAGCTACGCAGTTTGAGCACTGCGTTGAAGAAGAGGCTTGACTAAAGTACTTCTTTTGAAACGCATCCTTCCACATAAAGTACCGACACCCATAGTCATCTGTTCATGGCTGTTACATGTTAAGAAAATAATAAGAAATGTATTATTAACAAACAAATAATTTACATAACTAAGCAAACGTATGATTATTTACCACTGAAAGAGGACATGCATAATACGGTTGACCATAACTAGTGTCTTTACGGGATATCCTCTCTATAATCAATCCTCTCTGACAGCGACACAAGAAAGGATTATTTTGTTCCACCTGGCCAAAGAATTAATTTAAATAATACAAATAGTTATTTACAACATAAATCAGTAATGTATTGTTAATTTAAATAATACAAATAATTATTTACAACATAAATCAGTAATCATTCACAATGTTTTGTCGGTATAATTATTTACAACATAAATCAGTAATCATTTACAATGTTTTGTCGGTATAATTATTTACAACATAAATCAATAATCATTTACTATGTTTGTGTTTGTCTAATCTCATTATACAAGTGTAGTTGATCGTAATATAATGTTTCCCATCCGGATGCATCGGCAGCGCAGTACGCCCTCCATTGTGGGTGAATAGTCAGAAATGGTGAGTTTTCGTCTATAGTCAGATGAATGTAGTGACCACAATCCTCACTCCCCACACGGGCAATCACAAGGGGGCTAGTTCTCTGGATTGGATTTGGACCCGTAAAAAGCGAAAAACACGTATGACTTTGTCGCTCGAATATAAATACAACAGGCCGGTTAGTCACTGTGGCAATAACCATCCCCGTGTTTGGTATAAGCATCTAGTAGTCTCCCGGACAAGGTCCATCATGTAGCCAGTTTATTGTGCTTCGAAGATTGTCATAGTCTATTTGCCACCACATACCCATGTAAAAGTCACGATTAACGTCCAACTCTTGCAATAACCACCTTCGAACATTGAGCCAGTTTTCTTGGGGTTGACCAATACCGTGGGTAACACACCGAAACCCACAATTTTCATCACCTACCACATTATAGATACTTATGATGTATCGACGGAAAAGCTGGGGAAGCTGCTTAATCAAATACTCGCTATCCGTATTTCCAACGTATAACCTGTGTCTGGGACTTCTTTCAACTCTAGGACCCATGTAAGAACTATGTCTCGCAGGTTGTTTATTCAAGTCCGGGACTTTTGTAGATCTTGAATTTGTGCTTCTTCGGTGATCTACGGTTGGTACTTTATTCAAGTCTGGGACTTTTGTAGCCTGGGATTTTTTGTCCTTTGCGCTCGGACGTCCACGAGTACTTTTGTGAACAGCAGGTTCACGTAAATCAACAGATTCCGGATTGTATATCCCTCTCACCTTCTTTAACATACTTTTCTTCACAAACGACGACATTTTGCCAAAAACACTCCTGAATTGTTGTATGTCATCTTCACATTCAGGATCATCGTCAGGATCATAAGAAGGACCAGCTTCAGTATTGATACTAGGCCACGGAACAGATAGGGTTCTCCAAAAAATATCAACCATATCCAGTGGAATGGGCATATCTGCATTCTGATACCACTTGTTGTTCTCTTAACATGTTTAGAAGTAACTAAGAAGTTAATCTAATTGTGTTTATGACTGATACAATGTATTTGATTAATTACAACTGATAAGTAAAACGTAAATATAAAAACACAGTTTTTCAACGTTTAAATTCTTATTAGAAATCAATCAAAGAATCTATTACCCAAGTGTTTTGCGGAACAAACACTTGGGATTGAATAGACAAGATATGGTGTGTCTCCTATCTAAACTCAAGCTATGCTTAAGTGGTAACAATTTCAACCCACTGAGCTATCTCAGGGATTGGTTACTCTTTGTAGGAGAAAATGGGTTATGTGAAAGTCTAAGCTTTTATTGCACAAAAACCTAACCCACTTTCCTCCATCTGTTTGTTATTTATAGGCAAACATCTAAGAGTCCTGAAGATTAAAATATATAAAGAATAAGAAGGCGTGTCTGACAACTACAACAGTATTTTTCATTTCCGAGAACCAATAGGAATGCTCAAAAAAGTCTTCGAGTGTCAGTTCTGACACTTCTTGACTTTTAGCAGCTTTAGGGATGGTTTATTTCTGGCCCGATAAGACTTGTCCTTATCTCTACAAACTCTTCCCGCTCAATCCCGCCTTTCTTTCAGGCTTCAGCTTCTTCAGTCTTCAATCACTTATTGTTGTTGAGGAGACTGGGGTTTAGTGAGTTCTTGTCCAACACTCACTGAACCCATTACCTTCTTCTTTGTCTCAAGTAACAATCAGGGAGATCCGCCTCCCTTAGTGGTAAGTCTTTCTTCTTAGACTCGTCTTGAGCATCTTAAAGGTAACTCACTGAGTGACTGTTCACTCAGTGACTTAATTATGTTTTCGGTTGATTAACACTTAGCGTAATTTGCATTCAAATCCTGTTTTAAGGATCCTTGGGTACTGACGGACCCAACAGTTCTGATGGTTGATGTTTCTGATGGTTGGTGTTTATGTTGGTTTTAATGGTTCTGATGGTTGATGTTTATGTTGGTTTTAATGGTTCTGATGGTTCTGATGGTTGGTGTTTATGTGAAAGTGGTTTTAATGGTTCTGATGGTTGATGTTTATGTTGGTTCTGATGGTTGATGTTTATGTGAAAGTGCTTATGTGAAGCTGCTTATGTGAAAGTGCTTATGTGAAGCTGCTTATGTGAAAGTGCTTATGTGAAACTGCTTATGTGAAAGTGCTTATGTTTAACTGCTTATGTGAAAGTGCTTATGTGAAACTGCTGCTTATGTGAAACTTTAAGCATTTTTTGATATTTTTTAAACTTTAAGCAATTTATAAGCAGTTTATGATCTAAGCAGTTTGATGGCTATGATGATATAAAAAAATAAAAACTTGTCGATTGGCGTGGCATAACCGAATGGACGGCAAAAATTTTGCAACCTTCAAATTTGCAGCCATATGTGTAAAAAAAATAATCTGAGCCATCCTTTTAACTGCTTATGTGAAACTGCTTATTTGAAACTGCTTATGTTTGAAACTCACTTTTTTTTTGAAAGTAATAGTGTAAAATTATACATCGTCCGTGTAAAACGATGATGTATTCATCGTAAAACTGCTTATGTTGTTGAAACAGCTTCTGTCAGGCTGCTTATGTGAAACTGCTAGTTTGAAACTGCTTATGTGAAACTGCTTGTTTGAAACTGTTTATGTGAAAAAGCTGGTTATGTGAAACTGCTTCTGTCAAACTGCTTATGTGTAACTACTGCTTATGTGAAACTCCTTATCTGAAACTGCTTATTGTGAATGCATTTGTGAATCTGCTATTTAAGTGTCATGTTTATAATAATAAAAAAAAAGAATCAAAAGTACCTTCAAAACAGTAAAAAAAAAAAAAAAAAAAAAAAAACTGCTATCCTGTGGCATAAAAAAAAAAAAAAAGCTGAAGACAAATGACTGGACACATTTTTGGACAAAAAAAAATAAAAATAAAAAAAAAATAAAAAATCCCAAAGTAAGCCAAAACTTTTGGCCTATTTCAAGAGGAAGCCAAAAACAACATCTATTTCCCAAAATAAGCCAATTATTCCACGCTCGACTGCTCGACCCCATAAACTTGCCGACACGTATCATTCCTTTATTGACACGTGTCATTCATTTATTTTTTTATTAATAAATATTTGGCCCACAATTGACCAATAAATTTGGCAACATTAGCCACTTAACCAAATAAGTGTTTGCAAAGTTAGTCCTTTTACTAACGGCCATTTTATTTTAGTCCATTAACCAAACAAGTGTTTGCAAAGTTATTCCTTTTACTAACGGCCATTTTATTTTAGTCCATTAACCAAACAAGCGTTTGCAAAGTTAGTCCTTTTACCAACGGCCGTTTTATTTTTCATTTTTGGTCCTTGTGATTATTATTATTATTCAAAAAAATTCAAAAAAATTTATAAAAATTCGAAAAAAACTTATAAAAATTCGAAAAAAATTATAAAATTTTGAAAAGTTTCGAAAAAATTTATAAAAAATCGAAAAAGATTTAAGAATTCGAAAAAACTTATAAAAATTCCAAAATTTTTTAAAAATTCTTAAAATTTTTAAAAATTAGAAAAAATTTATAAAAATTCAAAATTTTTTTAAAATTAGAAAAAACTTGAAAAAATTCCAAAAAAAATTAGAAAAAATTTATAAAAATTCAAAATTTTTTTAAAAATTCGAAAAAAGTTATAAAAATTCGAAAAATTAGAAAAAATTTATAAAAATTAGAAAAATTCGAAAAAATTTAAATAAATTCAAAATTTTTTTTAAAATTCAAAAAATTCGAAAAACTTAAAAAAATTCAAAAAAATTTTGAATTCGAAAAAAAATTATAAAAATTCGAAAAAGTTTTAAAATTTTGAAAAATTCGAAAAAACTTATATAAATTCGAAAAAACATATTAAAACTCGAAAAATTTATAAAAATTAGAAAAATTCGAAAAAAATTTTAAAAATTCGAAATTTTTTTTAAAATTCAAAAAATTCGAAAAATTTAAAAAAAAAATCAAAAATAATTTTGAATTCGAAAAAAATTATAAAAATTCGAAAAAAGTTTTAAAAATTGGAAAAATTTTTAAAAATTCGAAAAAACTTATTAAAATTCGAAAAAACTTATAAAAATTCGAAAAATTTATAAAAATTCATAAATTTTTTAAAAATTAGAAAAAATTTATAAAAATTAGAAAAAGTTTATAAAAATTCGAAAAATTTTAAACAATTCAAAAATTTTGTAAAAATTCGAAAATTTTTAAAAAATTCGAAAAAACTTATAAAAACTCGAAAAAACTTATAAAAATTCAAAAAATTTATAAAAATTCAAAATTTTTTTAAAACTAAGAAAAAACGTATAAAAATTAGAAAAATATATAAAAATTCATAAAATTCTTAAAATTCAGAAGAAATTTATAAAAATTCGAAAAATCCGAAAAAATTTATATAAATTCGAAAAAAATTTAAAAACTCGAAATTTTTTTAAAAATTCAAATATTTTATAAAAATTCAAAAACTTTTTAAAAATTTGAAAAAACTTATAAAAATTGAAAGAATTTATAAAAAATTTTAAATATTTGAAAATTTTATAAAAATTGGAATAATTTTTTAAAAATTCAAAAAATTCGAAAAACTTTAAAAAATTCGAAATTGCTCAACCGTTCGACCACCACTGCCCAACCGCTCGACCACCACTGCTTAACTGCTCAATTTTTCAAAATTTTAAAAGTTTCTTCGAATTTTTATAAGTTTTTTTGAATTTTTAAAATTTTTTCGAGTTTTTCGAATTTTTATAAATTTTTTCTAATTTTTTAAATAATTTTGAATTTTTATAAGTTTTTTCGAATTTTTATAAGTGATTTCGAATTTATAAAAAAAATTTGAATTTTTAAAACGTTTTCGAATTTTTTTTAATTTTTTTCGAATTCAAAAAAGTTTTTGAATTTTTTTGAGTTTTTCGAATTTTTTGAATTTTTAAAATTTTTTCGAATTTGTATAAGTTTTTTCGAATTTTTTGATTTTTTTTAAGTTTTTTCGAATTTTTATAAATTTTTTCTAATTTTTAAAAATTTTAAGAATTTTTAAAAAATTTTGGAATTTTTATAAGTTTTTTCGAATTCTTAAATCTTTTTCGATTTTTTATAAATTTTTTCGAAACTTTTTGAAATTTTATAATTTTTTTCTAATTTTTATAAGTTTTTTTTGAATTTTTATAAATTTTTTTGAATAATAATAATAATCACAAGGACCAAAAATGAAAAATAAAACGTCCGTTGGTTAAAGGACTAACTTTGCAAACGCTTGTTTGGTTAATGGACTAAAATAAAACGGCCGTTAGTAAAAGGACTAACTTTGCAAACGCTTGTTTGGTTAATGGACTAAAATAAAATGGCCGTTAGTAAAAGGACTAACTTTGTAAACACTTATTTGGTTAAGTGACTAATGTTGCCAAATTTATTGGTCAATTGTGGGCCAAATATTTATGGGATAATTACCAAAATAGCCCAAACACAAATGGGCGGTTCCCTATCTAACCCGAAATCCGAAAATAATTGTGTTGCCCAGGGCAACCGGCATTTTTTGGGGCAACCGAAGGATTTTCAGTGTATTTTTTGGGCAACAATCGCCCTTTTTTGGGCAACTGGGGGCATTGCCCAGGGCAACTGGGGTAGAAATATCCCATTTGGGTTTTGGGCTATTTTAGTAATTATCCCAATATTTATTAATAAAAAAATAAAGGAATGACACGTGTCTCTGCAAGTTTATGAGGTCGAGCAGTCGAGCGTGGAATAATTGGCCTATTTTGGGAAATAGATGTTGTTTTTGGCTTCCTCTTGAAATAGGCAAAAAATTTTGGCCTACTTTGAGAATTTTCTCAAAAAAAAAAACTTATAACTTATTACATTTTTGGACAAAAAAATAATAACTTTGAAAAATAAAGAAAGAAAATAATAACTTTTTGTGACATAAAAAAAACTTAGTTATATTTTTGGAAAAAAAAAAAAAAAAAAAAAAAAAAAAAAAAAAAAAAAAAAAAAAAAAAAACTTATAAGATTAATAGAAGATAAAAAAGAAAGAAAAAAAGTATAAAACATAATAAAGACAAAAAGTACAAACACTGTGGAAAAATAGAAGGGGGGTTGAATAGTTTTACCGTTTTAAAATTAATTCACTTTGTTACATTATGTTATTTCAAAGGAAACGAGCACAAACAAATATTCACACAATATATAAATGAAAAGTAAAGAGAGGAAAGATCAAACCACACAACACAGATGTTTATAGTGGTTCGGCTACAAGGACTCTCTTCCTTGCCCTACTCCACTCCTCGAGCCTCTAACTCGAGAGTTATCCTTCACTAAGAAACAAACTCTCTTCTAGGTGGAGAAAACCTTTACACGTCGCTTACTTCCTTTTTCGGTACTAAGCTAAACACCGGGTTCTATTTCAAGGTAGAACCAACCTAACGTCGCCTATACAATTACCGACACTAAGCTTAGATGTCGAGTTCTTTACAAGGGTACAACCACTCCCGTTTGGTTCTTTCACAAGGGTACAACCACTCCCTACACTCTTTGTGTTTTGAGGACTAAAACACTAACCACACTCACTGAGATAAATGATACAAATAATGATGTGTGAACTACAACTATATCACACAGTAACTTATGCTAAAGGTTTTACACGTCTGTGTTGAACCTTGATGCTTAATCTCCTTTGCTACAAAAGGAAAGATCAATGAATGAATGAATGATAAATGTTAGATGATATGTAAGTGAATGAGTATGAATGTTAGGCTCTATGAGTGATGGTGTGTCCAAATGATCAGCTTGCTATTTATAGGCAAGCTGGTGAACAGCCGGCGGATCCGGCGGATCCCATAAAAGGGATCCGTCCTTTATATCGTTTGGTTCCGCCAGCTTGACAGCAAAATGACAGCTAAGAGTTTTGGAAATCTTTCCAAATCCAACTGTATCCTCCACACCTTTGTCATGTCATATCAAAATCTTCCAAATTCAACTATCTTGCTTGAAGATCTAGCCAAGATATTATGTATGATGCATGCCATGATGTCATTGTATCATTTTAAAAATAAAGTTTTCTTTTAAGGAAATAAACTAGTAGATGTGTAAAATGTAATTCTAAGTAAACTTGTGAAATGTAAAACGTGTTTTAAAGAGACTTTAGCTAGCATTTATAATTTGCTAAAGGATATACTTTGTAATTGTCATTAACAAAACTAAGTAAAGATCGTAAAATATAAATAACGTTTTTAGGACGATATTTGTATTAAAGTACAGGCGATCAAACTAGAATGTAGATTCCAAATAGCTATATAATGATGTTAGTTACCAAACTAATGATAATATGCTTAATGTTGATCATTCATAAGCATAAAAAATCACATTCATTCATTGAAAATTATGTGACAAAAGTCACAACCATAATATGATGTTACATGAAAATGAAAAATACATCAGAAAAAATAAAAAGTCCCACAACAACATCTAAAATGTCCTATATAATGAGACTAAAAATCTCCTATTGAGGAGGATGAGAGATGGCGTTTAGACGCTCAAGAATGTGGTTCAAAATGAACCTCATTTCATTTTGGAGCTCGTGCACCAAAATGTTTGTCCTTTGAGCTATGTGAGCGGTTCTTTCACACATGTTGCAATCATGGCGAGCAAAACCGGGCGGAAGAGTAGACTCATTTGGTTGTGATGGTGGTGGTGATGATTGGTTGTTGGTTGGTGGTGGTTGTGCTTGTTCATTGGTTGGTGGTGGTGTTTGGAGGGAGTTCATGAGGATGTTTTGGAGGTCCATGGCTTCATTGAGGCGGTGATCTACCATACCCGAGAGAGTGTAGAGACGGTTGAGCTCTTCACTAATCTCCTATTGGGTTTGAGGCAAATTGATCCACATTGCCTCATCTATGGCAATGAGAGTTGATGTGGGTGAGAGAGGTGGTATTTGAGGTTGAGATGATGGTGCATCATGGTATAAAGGACCATGGATATCCGGGAAAATCGGATGAAAAAGCATAGGCTCTTGACCTTCAAAGGTCATGGGTGTAGGATTGGTTGATCTTGGTGGGAGATCCTCCAAGTCATCAAGGTATGGATGAGGTGATGTAGGTGGAGTCCTAAATAGCTCCATAGGTTGGAGTTTGGGTGAGTTTGGTTGTGATTGAGATTTGACAGTCTGTGATGGAGCCGGGTGGTGGTGTGGTTGCTATTGGAGTTATGGATGGAGGTGGAGTTTGTATGAAAACATTGGATAGTGTAGGTGTGGATAAAGTAAGGAAATTTTCACTAGCTATAGGAGATGAGATATTAAGAGGAGATGATTCCTATGATGATGAGTTAGCAAGATTTATGAAGCAACAGGGCTTAACACTAATGCGGGCAGTGCGTTTTGGAGGTCTAGAGGTGGAGGAGTTGGTTGATTTGGTCATGGTGAGCTAAGAGAACTAAGATGTACAGGTTGTATGTTGTGAAGAAGGTGAATGAGTGAGTTTTGCTCTAAGTTGTGATCTTAATATATAGGCAGATGGTTTATAGAAACTAGTGTTTGGATTTGATGTAAATCCAATAGAGAATGTTGGTTCCTAATGATTTGGAACAAAAATCTATGCAAATCACATCACATAAGTCAATCCATAGAACTTATGTTGAGTAATATGATGAAGATATGCAGTAAATGCAAAGGGATATTGGAAAATCCTGTGATGTGATGTACCCACGGATTTGAAGGATCCCTAAAAAGGGTTCCTTGTTTGTATAGAAAAGGTAACTCACTCCTTAAATTTAAAAATTCAAATTTTCGTGGGAAATGTTGTTCTTAGGTTTCTAAGAGTTTCTAAATCATTCTAAGATGTATAATGATCAGTGAACCTATTCTAAAGAATACTAGAAACTAAAATCTACCAATCGGGATGAGTCGAAAAGTTTTAAGAAGTTTACTGTTATACCTGCGGATCCAATCGACAAGGCGTGCGGATCCAAATTTTTGGATCCGCCTGATCCGCAGGTTGAAGTTTGGCGGAGCCAACGCTAACACATGGCGGATCCAAAATGAGGGTTCCGCCAGATCTGTGGATCAAAACTACTAAAATTAAACAGAGAGATGTGCATATTTTTCGTTTTTCGACGAAAACCCAAAAATTCTCCTGGAGCATATCTATCATCTAATATGTAATGCAAAACAATCAAATATGATAATACTAACAGATGTTTAATCATAGATTAATCCGTTCATGGGAACTTACCTTTTGAGGAGTTAAGCCAAACATAGGCTTAAACTCAGAAAATTGATAACATCAAGTGTTATCGACCTGCAATTCGTAGTTAGTTCAGATACACATCAAATATCATCATAACAAGTTAAGAAACAACCATTATTAATACTACATTGTCTAATAATGTTTCGAGCCAAACACTCCTTTAACTCAACTTCTTCTTCAATGTCTTCATGCCCTTATGAAGCTACATTATCCAACGTCTTAAATTCTTCACCATTCCTTTGATGTTGCGATACTCGGCTGATTCATTAGGGATTGGTGGAAGTTGGGTTAAGTACTCCGGAGGGGGAATCCTAGAGTTTGGCATTCCATCATCGTCACTCATAGATGATGATGATGATGATGTTTGACCACGAGGACGTTTGCCCTTGTCAACCGCTACCCTAAAGTCGCTCAAGGGAACGAAGGTGGGTTCTATCTCATCATATTCAGGAACAAATCCTAAGGCATTTCTAGGAATGGGTGCAAAAGCTCTAAAGAGACGGGTCAAAAGCATTCCATAAGGCAATGTCATTTTTCCTTGAATTGGAATATCGGCCATTCTCTTGGCGATATAGTAAGCAAGGTTGAAGGGTTGATGGGTTGACACATTGTACATCATGTGGCAAAGACAAGCATTGATGTGATCGCGGTTTCCTACCGTGCACATGACATTGGCTCTTAAGACTTCTTCCATTTTCCTAAATTCGGGATTTAGTTCATTTAGCTCCATAGCCAATGGATCTCTAGGAACATATTTCCCTCGATACAACCTTGTTTGGTTGTTCCTAGGTATGAAGAGATGCTGACGAATGATTTCTTTTGAAGTTAAGGGAGTGGCATATGGTGCCGTTCGTTCAAGATTTGACTCAAGAATGGTCAATGACCATTTATCAGAATTAGGGCTGAGCATCGGGCCGGACCCGACCCGACCCGACCCGAACCGATTAATACCGATCCCGAATAACATGAAAAACTCAGCCCGACTCCCGAACCGATTACTAGCGGGACGGGTCGGTTGAGTGTCGGTTTAATCGGGCCGGTTTTCGGGATTTGCAACAATGGCCCGATTTTGTGTTTTGGCCCAATCCAGCATACCTGAGCCCAATCCAACATGTAGTAGCAACATCCAGTAGCAGCATACATCAATAAAAAAAAAGACCAAATCCAGTAGCATACATCAATAATAGTAGCATGTAGTAGACCAAATCCACAGTTATAAAGAGCACGCAAAAGGGGCGCGTTTAGTTTTAGTAAACCTAGTTTTTAATCGGTTTGTCGGGTTTGACCCGATACCGAAACTTTGAAATTGTAAAACCGACTCCCGACCCGAAATATGTCGGTTCGGGATCGGGCTTGATTCGGTCGGGCGGTTTTGTCGGGCTTATCGGGTGTCGATCGGTTTTGCTCAGCCCTAATCAGAATAGACACTCGTTCCATGACTTGGAACTCCTATGACTTCTCCAAATTGATTTAATGGGATATTGAATTGATGTCCATTGACGCTAAAGCGAATGTTCATGTAACCTTGATCGTTTGACTCTAGTTTGACACTAGCATAGAATTCTAAAATGAATCGAGGAATTAATGGTTCATCGATATCTAGGAGGGAATCAAAGTGAATAGCCGCTAGTTGTTCCCTAAGATAGGTTCCTTCATAGAATGAGGGGTCTACAAACCTACCCTCATGTACGTAGTGTTTTTCTAGAGCTTTGAAAATTTCAACTTGTTATTCAGTGAGTCCTTTGGTTTTATGGTGTTTAGGTAGGTAATTTACGGTGTGTTTGTGATCATAGTTGGTCGCGGGAGGCATGATTTTCCTAAACACAAAAAATTATATAGTTTTAGTCGAAATTATCGAAAATACGTGTATAGGTCTAGTGTGTGCCTACATGGGGACTATGTGGAGGTGCGGTTATCTCGACTCATTTAGATGCATGAAAATTTTGTTTATGCAAGTTTTATGATAAAACGAGAGATAACCCAAACGCTCCTACTTCAATGTAGCTACATTTGAATGTACCCGAAAATACATATTAGTTATGTATTCCCTTTAGCATTCAAGAGACATTTATGCAAGTGATGTTAAACAAAAGAAAACTAACGTTTTTGTATTTGTATGAACAATGTTCAAAAACCATTTTTCCTAGTCGTGAGAAGATTTTATCAAAAATTTCTCATGGGGTTTTTGATGAATGATGATAATGTACTACAAGATGCAATTCCTAACTAAGAAAAACATGATTTGAAGTGTAATTCAGTAACTATGTTTCATGATTTTTCAAGAATTATGCATATTCCCCAAGTTTTGATTTTGTGCATGAAATAGAAATCCTAGACGCAGATCAGGAGTATAAACATGATAAGGATACTTACAGTGATTTTTGGAGCACAAATTTGTGGAAGAAAATACCTTAAATTATGATTGTGGTGAAGTGTGAAACGAATTCAGTAGGTGATAAGTTTTAGGAGAGTGATGAATAGTACTTGGTGTTGTTTATTATATAATAAAACAACCTGTGCATGTGACGGATCCGGCGGATCCAAAACAAAGGTTCCGCCTTTGTTATCGTTTGGATCCGCGGGATCAGAACACAATTTTTGGTTTAGTGTTGAGTTTGGTTAAGCTAAGGTTTACACTACTGTTTTATCTAATCACTATGTTCCATTAATCCTAATCCAAGTCTAAGGTAGTTGAAAGGTTCTCTTTTGAGAGGTTTTGTGAGGATGTCGGCAATGTTGTCCTCTGAGGAAACTTTCTCAATTGAGATGTTTCCCTTCTGAACATTGTCGCGTAAGAAATGATGACGTATTTCAATGTGTTTGGTTCTAGCGTGTTGGACCGTATTTTTGCTGAGGTCGATTGCTCCTTTGTTGTCACAAAGAATGGGGATGTCGTTGAGTTCAATTCCATAGTCAACGAGAGCTTGTTTCATCCACAGTGCTTGTTGACACGCCTTTCCTGCAGACACATACTCTGCTTCGGTTGTTGAAATTGCAAGGACCGTTTGTTTCTTAGCGAACCATGAGGTGAGACAATGTCCTACAAAAGTACAAATACCGCTAGTACTTTTCCTATCAACATAGTCACCAGCATGATCTGAATCGGCATACACTATGGTTTCTATACCTATTCCTTTGAGATACCATAATCCTAAATGTGTAGTACCTTTAATGTATCTAAATATCCATTTAACGGCTTCAAGATGGGATATTTTGGGATCTTCTTGAAAACGTGCACATAGACGAACACTAAACATAATGTCAGGCCTACTAGCCGTAAGATAGAGTAAACTACCAATCATTCCCCTATATTTAGTGCTATCTACGGATTCATTTTCTTCATCCTTTGTGAGTTTGGTTTCGGAGGACATGGGTGTTTTCATTGGTTTTGAGTCTTTAAGACCAAACTTCTTAAACATATCTTTGATATACTTTGATTGGTTGAAGAATATCCCATCTTCTATTTGTTTTATTTGGAGACCTAAGAAAAAGTTTAGTTCCCCCATCACACTCATTTCAAACTCGTCATGCATGATTTTTGAGAAATCGTCGCATAACTCTTGACAAGTTGATCCGAATATAATGTCATCCACATATATCTGGACGATGATGATATGTGATCCCTTTTTCTTGGTAAAGAGAGTGTTGTCTACTAGACCCATGGTGTACTTATGGTCAACTAAGAAGGTCTTAAGTCAATCATACCAAGCTTTTGGTGCTTGCTTAAGTCCGTATAAAGCTTTCTTTAGTTTATAAACATGATTTGGTTTTTCAAAATCGGAAAAGCCGGGAGGTTGTGCAACATATACTTCTTCAGTTATAAATCCGTTTAAGAATGCACTTTTGACATCCATTTGAAATAATTTAAAATCATGTGCACATGCATATGCAAGTAGTATTCTAATAGACTCAAGTCTAGCTACAGGTGCAAAAGTCTCATCATAATCTATACCCTCTTGTTGATTATAGCCTTGGGCTACTAACCTAGCTTTGTTTCTAGACACAATGCCATTTTCATCCATTTTATTTCTAAAAACCCATTTTGTACCTATTATGGTTTGATTTTTAGGTTGTGGAACTAATGTCCAAACATCATTCCTAACAAATTAATTTAATTCTTCTTGCATTGCAATGACCCAAGATTCATCTTTTATTGCTTCATTAACATTTTTAGGTTCTGTGGTTGAAACAAAACAAAAGAAATTACTTTCATTTTGAGCTTTAGACCTTAATGTTCTTTCGTTGAGTTTTCCTATGACGTTTTCTAATGGATGACTTTTAGCTTCTTTGATGTTGACTAAATCTCTTTTTACTGGTTCATCTTCTTTATCATTATCAACATTTTCCTGATTATCAACCATTTGGTTTTCAACTAAGTCATCATCTACCAAAGGTGATGTCTTAGAGGGAGGTGGACTTTCATCGAATGTTACATTCAATGATTCCTCGACTATTGAGGTTTCCTTGTTCAAAACTATGTATGCTTTACTAGTTTGTGAATATCCTAGAAATACACCTTCATACGACTTTGGGTCGAATTTGGTGAGATAGTCCTTTGTGTTTAGAATGAAGCACTTGCTTCCAAATACTCTAAAATACCCTAAAGTAGGCTTTTTGCCTCTATATAACTCATATGGAGTTTTTCCCAAGAATGGTCTAATTAGAACTCGATTTAGAATATATGTAGATGTATCTACAGCGTGACACCAAAACTTTTGAGGTATGTTTTGTTCATTTAACATAGTTCTACTCATTTCTTGAATTGTCCTATTTTTTCCATTCTACTACACCATTAGATTGTGGAGTTCGGGGAGCCGATAAATTATGTGTTATTCCATTATTATCACAAAAAGTTCCGAATTGGATTTCGTTGTCAAATTCTCGACCATGGTTGGTTCTAACAGATACTATGTTACTTCCTATTTGATTTTGAATTTTCTTGCTTAAAATTTCAAATTTATCAAAGGCCTCATTTTTGGTTTTCAAAAATTTAGTCCACGTATATCTAGAGTAATCATCTACTATAACTAATGTGTAAAAATTTCCTCCATAACTTTGTATAGCCGACGGGCCAAACAAATCCATATGCAACAATTCTAGACACCTAGATGTAGATACCATGTTTTTAGCCTTATGGCTATTATGCACTTGTTTCCCAATTTTGCAAGCATCACAAAAGTGTTGGTCATATCTCAACTTGGGTAGGTTCCTAACGAGTTCCTTAGATGATAAGGATTGAATTAGCCTCATATTGGCATGACCTAAACGTCGATGCCATAGAGTTGAGTTTTCGTCCAAAGAGGTAAGACAAAGCTTGTCTTTAGGTGTTTTATCTAATTTCATAACATATACGTTATTCTTTAAAACACCTTTTCCTACGGTTATGCCATCTTTAAGTATTTTACTTCCATTTTCACTGAAAAGGACGTTATACTTTTTGCGACATAATTAACTTATACTAAGCAAGTTAAATCCTAAATTATCTGCATGAGCAACATCGTCAATAGAGAGAGAGTCATGAGAGATCGTACCTTTTCCAATGATTTTGCTTTTAAGTTTGCTACCGAATGTGACATTACCTCCGTCGTACACTTTGTAAGTTGAGAAAAGGCTTTTGTTTCCCGTCATATGTCCTGAACACCCACTATCTTTGATCCACTCATCAGGTTCTAGATCAACCTTTAAGCATACCTAAGTTCAAGAAAGACTCAAGCATTTGGTCCCCAATATCTCATGGGTCCGTTTGGGTTAAAAATAACATTATCATGGTTTATGTAAGCAAATGGAGGATAGTTGTGTTGGAGTATGCTCGTGTCATAATTACTAATTATATGGCTAGACATATGTGAGCATATGGGGTCACACACATATACACTGAGGTGCCACTTTATATGTCGTGTTTATTGTATTTACGATATATAAATAACCGTAAGTAACCAGGAACCGCTATTGGGCTTCTAATGAATAAGTAATGGACTTATTGCATTGGACTAGAAAAACAAATGGGAAGCCCATTTGGCCCATATGGTGGCCGGCCTATAGAGGGTTCAAGGGATAAGATTGGTCTTTGATTTGGTAAATATGTATTCCATAATTCACTCATAATTATGATAACAAATTACCAAACTAATCTCTCTCTCTCCCTCTTCCTACCTCACGGCAAGAAACACAAACCCATCTAGGGTTTTTGTTTTTTCATCAATCTCCATTGAATCTTGTTCATTCAAGGGTGCTGATTGATTTTAGTAAGACTAGCATCCATTGGCATACGGTGACGTGTAGTGTGGATACACATAGAGGTGATCTCCATTGATCACTTGGGTTTCTCATTCCATTCGTGTGGTGATATTGGTGGTGTTACCCGGATCACGCTACAAAGGTATAAAACATGTTTGCTTTATTTGTTTTATTTAGATTGATCATATGGCTATATGGATCCTTGTATGGTGATGTTTTCCGCTGTGCTCATTTGTTTAATATGTTATTGTATCATACATCACCTGTAGTGGTATCACGAGCCATCATATGTTGTCATATGATCATCTTGTATGCGTAAAAATGGCTAAAAACGTGGTTTTTTAATGGATTTAAAAGTGTAATTTTAAAACAGCCCCTAGGGCTTATATATTCTGAATATGTCGACCTATATGAGGTCTTAAGATCTGGACTTTTTGATCCTATGGCCATTTGTTATGCATACATCAATTGTTTACTTGATCGGTACCCGTAAAATGGCCTAAAAATATGTTTTTTAAGAGATTTTTAACCCGATTTCTAATCAGCCCATGAGGCTTATGTTTCTATGGTAAAATGGTGTTAAGAAGGTCCTAATATCAGTGGGTTATGATTCTATGGCTATTTGTCACGCGTACCATTCGGGGTTTTAATTCTTGTTAATTATTTCTTCGATTCGTTGGCTAACAATTTAATTCTTGTTATTTATTTTGTTATCCATGGCAAATACATGCATGTTTGTCCATGGAGTTAGCCAACACCTTTTCATGATCATAATCTTAATGTATTATTATGTGTATATGTAAAGCCGATGAAAACCTAGACCACTTATGCATCGTGATGTTGTGATTGTTGGTTTGTTTGTTTGTTTTTGGGGCTTGCCATTGTTTCGGCACTTTTGTAATGTATTTCATTTTGGTTTTGCCATTGTTTGGGCATTTTTACAAAGATATAAAGTAGATTAGATGTACTTTACTTTTTATATCATGTAACCGAAAGCTTGGAAGCAAGTGGCAAAAGAATGAAGAGTTTTGGACCTAAAATAGTTGCTGGACACCTGATGGGAAAACGCAATTTTCAGGAGATTGGTAAGGTATTTTTGGCTAAATTTTTTCGTGCAGGTTCACAAGACATGGGCCTACAACTCTCTAGTTTGGGCCGAAGCAAAAGGAGGACTCCTTCTAGGCCGTTTGGGCCTCGCAAGACAGAAAAACTGGGCTGACAGAATCATGTTTTCATGTGCATTATGGGCCTTTACTTGCCCATGATTGTCTTGGGGCAAGTGGGAGCCCTCCGTGTGGTTGTGGTTTATGTCCCTAGTTGACTCTTGGTTCTCGTGATGGCTCACGAGACCAAGCATAGGATTTTCATCGGTTGAGGCTTTGCATATTGTGGTTGTATGTTTGTTTGGTTGTTTCATGTATGTTGTGACTACATGTAAAACGAAAATTGTTTTCTTAAAACTTAAAACGAAACATAAACCATTTTGAACTAAGTCTTATGATTTAGTTTAACTAAGTTTAAATATGATTTGAAACTTAAAATCATTGTTTTTCTAAATAACACTTAAATTAGTTAAGTTGTTTATTTATTGTATTGTCCAAACTTAATAATCCACTTAGGATTTATATTAGTCTTGAAAATGGACAACTTGACACACATAAATTAAAACAATGATTAGACTTAAGTTAAGAAATGTTTTTAACTTGTGCTACGAAGAATGAATGCATGCTTCTTTCGTACACGTTTTTGATTCACATCAAAATATTTTACCCGTCAAAATTTAAGTCGTGCCGTCCAATTTTGAGGACACTTGCAATTACTTTTTGCCTATGCGTGGGACCTAGGTTGAATTGTAACCCAAGGTGACTATTCTCTATGCGTGAGACCTAGATATATTATGAGTGTCTAAATACTCATCATTTTTACCTAATCTGAACTGCCAAAACATCCAAAAACACTCAGAAATGCATCATAATACTGAAATTATCCCAAAATGGTGTTTTATATGTTTCAGATGCAAAATGTTTAAAAACAGTTGAAAAACGAACAAAGTTTGCATAATTGGCAGTTTCAGTCCCTCAACTTTCATAAATTGTCAAAACTAGTCCCTGGTTATTCTAAAAACAGGAAAAGTCATCAAAGGTCCTTTAAGAATCATGAAATTACATAATAAGTCCTTTGGTGCAAAGTTTCACAAAATTACAAGTTTAGTCCCTGAACTTATCAAAATTGGCAAAAGTGGTCCCTGGGTATTATAAAACTTGAAATTTCACAAAATACCCTTGTGCTATGCATGAAAATACAATTTGGAACACTTTTGATAACTTTTGGGAATTTACAAAACAAACCCCTCTAAAATCCAAAATTACATTTTAGGTCCCTAAAGTTTTAAAATAATAAAAATATACAACTTTGGTCCTTGTGTAATTATTTTGTGGCAGGTTTAATCCTTTGAAGATATTTTGAGAAGATGACAATTCAGGCCCCTCAACTATTCAGTAATTACAAGATTAGTCCTTGTGATTTATTTAAACCAAAATCCGGATCTAACCATTAAACCCAAAATAAACAAACCAACCCAACACCTAAACACTAAATCCAATCCAACCCCTATCCCATTTACCCAACCCAGTTACTAACCCTTTGCCCAAGCCCAATCCTTATCTAAGCCCAAAACCCTTATCTGAGTTAAACTTGGTCAAACCAAGTTTGACCCGTCTTCCTAAACCACCATACCCGCCAAAACCACCCAGTCATCCCCCCAGCTCACCCAAAACCACCATCCACCTCATCCCCCCTCCTCAACACTCCACCTAACATGCCAAAACCAATTAATGCATCCCTCCCACTCCCCACTAACCAAATCAGAAGAAATAGTCAAAAGCCACTTTTCCCGCCAATTTTCCAAGTGGACGAACAAGATCAAATTAGAGCAATTGGATGGTGAGGATTTGTTCAGGATGTCGATAGAGGATTATCCCAGCTTTAATTTATGTATATATAGTGTGTAATGTAGTCAAAATAAAATAAGTAGGTAATTAGCATAATTCGTATTTTTCATTCCTAGTAGTGTACTTTGTAATTTCAAATTTCATCAATCAATACAAGTTAATTCTAGTGTATTTGTTGTTGTTTTTGATTATTTATCATTAGTTACTTAAAATTCCAAGTTTTCTTATTTCCCTGTGTACTGAGAATTAGAAACTTAATAAGTAGTGTATAAAATAGCTTCTTAGCTGTTTTTAATAACTTATATAAGCTTCTTATAGCTTATTGTAAGTTATTTGTAGTATAAACATGTTCTGAATTCAAGATTGGAAGAAAGTCAATGAAAGTCAAACTTGGAGGTCAATAAGCTATTTCTGGTGGATAAGCTAGTTCAGGAAGCTTCTCTGGGTTATCTAGCTTGTTTTTGACAAGCTTGATTGGTCCTTGGTTCCTTGTTCTTTGTGTATCAGTTCACATCAGTTGTAAGCTTTTCTAAGCTTTTGCTTAATTTTTCATTTGACTGTTATTGTGCTTATCAGTAGCTTATTGTTGTTTTTATAAGCTATTTGTTAGTTTCTAAGTGTATTTGACCAATAAAATCAGTAGCTATCTAATTTATTTTTCACTTTGCTTAAAAACCATATAAAAGACCAAAAATAGCCTCATCTAGTTTAGCTTATTAATATGCTTATTTCTGTGATATAAGTTGATTATTAGTGTTCATATAAGCTAGGTAATCAGTAATATATAGGCTTTTAGTTTAAAATTTTGGATTTCCTTTGTAAAATCAAAACAGACACATCCTAAAGGAGTGTTTGGTTTTGACTGTTGCATAGGCCAAAGGCTATTGTACTGTAGCTTGACCATGAGCCCAAGTTTGCATAAGCTTATCTAAGTCCCTAGAAGCTCTTGTGAACCCCTGATCAGCCACTTAGTTTGATTTAGTAATTTTGAACCCACTGTGTTGATTTTGGACTGCCAAGAGATCAAACAAGCTCATACTAGCCACAAGCTAGTTTGGTCCTTGTTCTTGGCTTTTCTGAGTCTCATTTGACTCTATTAGAAGTAATCAATAGCTGGTTTAGTTGCCCTTTGGTCTGTGCACAATATTGTGCAAGTCTGCACAAACAGACAATCAGCAGACCTAGTGCTTTTGTCTGCTGATCTTACCCTCAATCAGACCTCAATTAGTGTGTTATTGATAGGGCTTTTGTGATTTTTAGATAGCTCATAAGCCAAGCTAACTTTTGCCCCCAAAATATGGCATCTCAGTAGCTTATTCAAGTGCTTAAATTGCCCTTAAAGTTTGCCTGATTTCTGAGTTTCTGTTTTGAATTCCATAGCAGTCAAGTGCTTAGTTTGCTCAAATCTTGTGCTTATTTGCAATTTTCAGTTGTTTTAAGCTTATTTAAGTCTATTTAGCTTGTCCTGATCAGTTGGTGCACTTTAGTGCTTTTTAGCTTATTTTTGGCTTATTAGCTTATTGCTTATTAGCCCAAATCTGCTTTTTAGGCTTAGCCAGCTTCCATTTTTATTTTTCTTATCTTTCTAATATTATTTTAGAATTATCTGTAAATTTTCATAATTTTCTGAACAGTTTTAATATTTTTAATCATTTTAATTAATTTTTAATAGTATTTAAATCATAATAAATAGAATATTAATCAGAAAAATATAATTCCAATTTTCATAATTTTCTTTTGTCATTTTTAATCTAGGAAAAATATAAAAATATTTTTAGGTCATAAGAAAAATCAAAAATAGAAATAAAGTGATAGCTTCTATTTAATAGAATTTATCTTTTTAATTTTTAATTAAGTAATTTTCATTTTTATAATTTTCTTAGCTTTTATTTACTTAGTAATATTTTTAGAAAAATTTTTAGATTTTTCTTTGTCCATTTAGTATTTTTTATAAATTTAAATTGTTTAAATAGTTATTAAATAATTAATAATTAATAATAATTAAATAAAAAGTGTAGAAAAATATAATTTAAGTTTTTAAATAAGTTTTAAGTTATTTTACATTTTTAGGTTATAAATTTTATAAATTTCAGTTTTTGTCCCGTTTTAGCTTTTCCGTTACGCGTTTTAGTTTAATTTATTCGCGTTTTAATTTCCTGTGTATATCTGTTTTTATTTGTTATTTAGAATTGTTAAATACAGCAAAATCAAATATCTGATTCATCAATCACTTTAATCCTAGCTTTGCACAGTTTTCCATTCACACCTCGTTGGGAAACGACCCAGGTGATCACTTGCCTGGTTTCACACACTACACACGAGCATCCAGTTCCGAGTCTGCATTTGTTTAAATATAAGTGTTGGTTCGGGGCGGACCAAATTTTGGCGCCGCTGCCGGGGAGGTGTGCTGCGACAGTTGTGTGAGTTTTAGCGATTAGTGATCTGAGACCCTTCTATCAGAAGTTCCTATTTCTCATAAACAATATAAAATACAAAAATATTTTTCTTTTCTTTTCTATATATATATTATTATAATTATCATAAAAAAATAAAAAACACCAAAAAAATAATTTCCGTTTTCTTTGTTAATAATAAATAAACAATAAAAAATTACCATCGATAACCAAGACAGAGTACTACCTAACTGGGGGTACGACCATAATAAGTTCCCAAACCAAAGATTTAAAACTTGCCTTTGTATCACTTGCGAATATCGGCTCACCTTTAATTGATAAACAAACTCTAACGGAGGTTTTAGGATAGTCTGACATTAAATTGCCGGATTGAAAGAAGCGGGTTTTTAAGGAGCGTAATTGCCCACCTTTGCTTCTCCGCCACTCTGTGCGTTTATCTTTTAGAGAGCTACCGTACGCTTGTTGATTATTGGTTTAAGTTCACTTGTGTTTTGCTTCTGTCTTGTTTTAATTGGAATATTTTACTTAGTGCATGCGCACTCGTTCTTCCACGTCATCAAGCCCTTTACGTGAACTCGTAGAAATTCCGAGAAGACGTAATCGTAGACGTGCTGCCCAAATAGTCGAACCCGAGATTCGTACTGTTCCCACTGAAAATATGGCAGACGAACGCACCATGGCTGAAATGCTCCAGGCACCCACCGAGGGTTATGGAGATGCCATTGTTTTACCAGCCATCGATTCTGATCATTTTGAACTGAAAACACATTTGATTCAGCTCGTGTCCACAAACCAATTTCACGGGTTTGAACGAGAGGATCCTTATGCACACATTCGTTGGTTCAACAAACTGACATCCACAATCAATTACAAAAATGTGCCGCAAACAGTGATCAAATTGATGCTATTTCCATTCTCACTTGAGGGGGCAGCCCGAATTTGGCTAGATAAAGAACCCCCTCGATCCATTGAAACCTGGGAAGATCTCGTTAAGAAATTTGTAAATTATTTCTTCCCTCCATCAAAGACGACTAACCTAAAAAATGAAATTGCTGGTTTTCGTCAAGGTTTTGATGAAAATTTCGGAGAGGCATGGGACAGATTTAAAGATCTCCTAAGAAAATGCCCACATCATGATTTCAATGTGTTACAACAAATAAATACGTTTTATAATGGGTTGACCCAAAACGATCAAGATGCACTTAATGCAGCCTCCGGTGGCAATATCTTGAATCGTAAACCCAGAGAGGTGGTTGAAATTTGTGAAAATAAATCCAAAGTTCCTATTTCAAGAAACAAAGTGAATGTTCCTGTCACTCCTACTGCTTCTTCTTCATCCGGTAACTCCTCAGAGTTAGCCTTTTTAACGGATTCAATGCGTTGCATGATGAAGGAAATAAAAGAATTAAAAAGTGAGGTTCATAAACCGGAACAAGTCAAAGCAATAAACAAAGTGTGTGAAACTTGTGGTGGCCCACATGCGTATTTTGATTGTCAAGCAACCGATGCTTCTCTTTACCCAGCTCCCGTAGCTGCAGTAAACCCAAATCAATATCGTCCGCATGCTGAGACTCAGTACCGAGCACCGAATGCTATGGTCCCACCAGGTTTTCCACCCGTGCCCAATCAGAATAATCAAAACCGCTTTGTTCAAAATCAGGGACAAAATTTTCACAATTCCCAAAATTTCAATCAAAACCGAGGTCAGAATCAGGGTAATTTTAACCAAAACCGTGGTCCAAATTTTAATCAAAACCAAGGTTCAAACCGAAATCAGACGTCCTCAGATGAGTTGCTTATGCAATTCATGAAAACCCAAGAGGAAACAAATAAGACACAACGTGAGACAAACCAGTTATTGGTTGCCCAATTAAACCAGATCAAAAAGTCTTTAACTGATATACCTTCTACCTCGGGAGGTCTCCCAAGTAACACTGTTACCAACCCTAGGGGTGAACTCAAAGCTGTCAGTACACGGAGTGGTAAATCTCAAGTTGGATTCAAGGTGATAAAGGACCCGGTACTTCCCACTAACAATGGAAGTGCTAAATACGTCCAACCTTCGGTCATCCAGCCTTATGTCATCCAAAAATCTACACCCACAATTGCTCCTCAGCCGTCTAGAATCGATCCTACTCTTTCACGATTTACGGTTAAAAGTTTGTCAACCAAACTTAGTGAGCAAAGATCAGCCAGATATTATTCCGAAATGCTCAATGCTGTTCCTGTCAGTGTACTTGATGACAGTGATGATGACGGAGATACCACTTTCGTCAAAGCTATCACCACTCGGAGTGGAGCTTCTTATAAGGGGCCAGCTGGCCCTATTCCTCCTCCGTTATTTGAAATGGAAAAAGAGACGGAGGATACAACGGACAAAGTGCAAATTCTAATCCCACAAAGTACAGCACATGTCTATCCTCCGGTTAGCCCTAAAAAGAAATCCAAACCAGGAGTTGTCTTTGAGACTCCTGAAGTCATTGCTCCTAAATCCAAACCTCACATTCCTTACCCATCGCGCTTAAATGAGCAAAAGCTCCGTGAGAAGGCTAGTCAACAAAATGATAAATTCTATCAAATCTTTAAAGAATTACACTTTGACATAAGCTTTGCGGATGCTACTATTCTGATGCCCAAATTTGCAGCAGCAATCAAACACTTGTTAAGCAACAAGGAAAAACTGATTGAAATGGCTAAAACTCCAGTAAATGAGAACTGCTCAGCGGTTATCTTGAAAAAGCTTCCGGAGAAGCTTGGAGATCCTGGAAAGTTTCTACTACCTTGTGTCTTTCCGGGAATGGTTGAATGTTATGCCTTAGCAGATCTAGGTGCAAGCATCAACCTGATGCCTCATTCAGTATGGAAGAAACTCTCTCTTCCGGCTCTTACTCCTACCTGCATGACTCTTGAGCTTGCAGATCGAACCATAACTCATCCCTGCGGCATTGCCGAAGATGTATTTGTGAAAATAGGAAAGTTCCATTTTCCAGCTGACTTTGTGGTTGTTGACTTCGACGCAGATCAAAAGGTTCCTCTCATTCTTGGAAGAGGATTCCTAAAAACGGGCCATGCTCTGATTGATGTATTTAAGCATGAGATTACTTTGCGTGTGGATAATGAAGCTGTTACTTTTAACCATGATCAAACATCGAGTTACTCCTCAAATTTTAATTCTGCTTCGGTTAACCGAATCGATGTCATTGACATTACTTCAAAGGAGTACTCTCATGAAAGTCTTGGTTATTTTCATAATTCTGTGAGTGGGGAACCCACCACATCTTCTCAACTTATCATAGCAGACTCTTCCCCTTCTCTCACTTCGGTTGAGGGAAGTGATCCCTTTTGGGATGAAGTCGATGCTTTTCTTGCTCTAGATAGTTCACCTCCGCATGAGGTTGATGAAAACTATCTTGATCCTGAGGGGGATATTCTTTTTCTAGAAAATTTATTAAAAGAAGATTCATTTTCCCCTCTTCCACCAAAACAACTTCATAAGAAGGAAATCAAGTCAATTGAAAAAACTGATAAAATTCCTGAGATCAAGTTTAAGGACTTGCCTCCTCCACTTGCAATTCTTGAGGAGGAAGTTCTTATCTTAATTGCTGTTCAGATCTCTCTTCTTCCCTTCACCTACCCGGTGATTTCCCCTATCCTTCACTCATTCGGGAGTGAGGATGTTACTTTTGACCCCGGCATTGTCCATCTAACATTGGTTTAAATGCCGGATTTTCTGGTCTCTTACTTCCCCATAAACTTTTAAATTGTTTTTCTCCCGGGCTTTTCAGGAACCCTTTGTTACAGTTGGCCGTTCACAAGCGGTTAGCTTGCGTGATAAACCTGACTGTTTGGGAGGAATCAGCTCAATTCGGGGTCGAGTCAAGCTAGCGACTCGGTTATCAAAAACAGTAGCAAAATATATGGGTTTTCACCCATGTTTCACCTAAGTGTGGGGGAGATGCCCCACCTGTTGTAAATATGTATAGTGAAAAAAAAAAAAAAAAAAAAAAAAAAAAAAAAAAAAAAAAAGGCATTCCCAAAGAGGGAATTTGCATGCCTTCTTAAATGCAAATTAAATAAAAATAAAATAAATAGCTATATGAAATAAAAGGCTATTAGTATTTCCCTTTCACGTTCTAAGTGTTGGTTTAACAACCGGTTCTGTGAATATTGAGGGCAATATTCAGTTCTAAGTGTGGGGGGGAATTCTCGCGAATTTGATCAAATGTACCATCTAGTACCCCCATTTTTAGCCAAAATTTTAAATTTTTTTTTCTCACTTAGAACGCAATAAATGGTTATCAGTCCGCCATGTCTAACCCACATAAGGATTGGCTAATCCGAGAGCAAACGGCTCTTGGTAAAGATGTCTCAAATCCGTTGATGGCTTGCAATTTGCCCAAAATTGTATGGTATTCGACTCACCATATCTTCATAAGTGAAGAGTTGGCTAGCCCGCAAGGTTATGGCTTGTGGTTAAGGCAGTGAAAATCCATGATTGGTAATCAGCTCACCAAAGATAATAGTAATAATTTATCTAAGAGTTGGCTAGTCCAGAAGCAAACGGCTTCTGGTAAAGACAAATCAAAACCGTTGACAGCTTGTGGTTTGCTCAAAATCACTTGGTTATCATTGTACCAAAGTTCTTACTTGAACTGAAACAATTGGCTACTCCAGAAGTAATGGCTTTTGGTAAAGAGTCTTTCAAATCCATTAAATATTCATAAAATATTGCTAGGGACTAGCAATAGTTTAGTGTGGGGGATTGATGAGTGTCTAAATACTCATCATTTTTACCTAATCTGAACTGCCAAAACATCCAAAAACACTCAGAAATGCATCATAATACTGAAATTATCCCAAAATGGTGTTTTATATGTTTCAGATGCAAAATGTTTAAAAACAGTTGAAAAACGAACAAAGTTTGCATAATTGGCAGTTTCAGTCCCTCAACTTTCATAAATTGTCAAAACTAGTCCCTGGTTATTCTAAAAACAGGAAAAGTCATCAAAGGTCCTTTAAGAATCATGAAATTACATAATAAGTCCTTTAGTGCAAAGTTTCACAAAATTACAAGTTTAGTCCCTGAACTTATCAAAATTGGCAAAAGTAGTCCCTGGGTATTATAAAACTTGAAATTTCACAAAATACCCTTGTGCTATGCATGAAAATACAATTTGGAACACTTTTGATAACTTTTGGGAATTTACAAAACAAACCCCTCTAAAATCCAAAATTACATTTTAGGTCCCTAAAGTTTTAAAATAATAAAAATATACAACTTTGGTCCTTGTGTAATTATTTTGTGGCAGGTTTAATCCTTTGAAGATATTTTAAGAAGATGACAATTCAGGCCCCTCAACTATTCAGTAATTACAAGATTAGTCCTTGTGATTTATTTAAACCAAAATCCGGATCTAACCATTAAACCCAAAATAAACAAACCAACCCAACACCTAAACACTAAATCCAATCCAACCCCTATCCCATTTACCCAACCCAGTTACTAACCCTTTGCCCAAGCCCAATCCTTATCTAAGCCCAAAACCCTTATCTGAGTTAAACTTGGTCAAACCAAGTTTGACCCGTCTTCCTAAACCACCATACCCGCCAAAACCACCCAGTCATCCCCCCAGCTCACCCAAAACCACCATCCACCTCATCCCCCCTCCTCAACACTCCACCTAACATGCCAAAACCAATTAATGCATCCCTCCCACTCCCCACTAACCAAATCAGAAGAAATAGTCAAAAGCCACTTTTCCCGCCAATTTTCCAAGTGGACGAACAAGATCAAATTAGAGCAATTGGATGGTGAGGATTTGTTTAGGATGTCGATAGAGGATTATCCCAGCTTTAATTTATGTATATATAGTGTGTAATGTAGTCAAAATAAAATAAGTAGGTAATTAGCATAATTCGTATTTTTCATTCCTAGTAGTGTACTTTGTAATTTCAAATTTCATCAATCAATACAAGTTAATTCTAGTGTATTTGTTGTTGTTTTTGATTATTTATCATTAGTTACTTAAAATTCCAAGTTTTCTTATTTCCCTGTGTACTGAGAATTAGAAACTTAATAAGTAGTGTATAAAATAGCTTCTTAGCTGTTTTTAATAACTTATATAAGCTTCTTATAGCTTATTGTAAGTTATTTGTAGTATAAACATGTTCTGAATTCAAGATTGGAAGAAAGTCAATGAAAGTCAAACTTGGAGGTCAATAAGCTATTTCTGGTGGATAAGCTAGTTCAGGAAGCTTCTCTGGGTTATCTAGCTTGTTTTTGACAAGCTTGATTGGTCCTTGGTTCCTTGTTCTTTGTGTATCAGTTCACATCAGTTGTAAGCTTTTCTAAGCTTTTGCTTAATTTTTCATTTGACTGTTATTGTGCTTATCAGTAGCTTATTGTTGTTTTTATAAGCTATTTGTTAGTTTCTAAGTGTATTTGACCAATAAAATCAGTAGCTATCTAATTTATTTTTCACTTTGCTTAAAAACCATATAAAAGACCAAAAATAGCCTCATCTAGTTTAGCTTATTAATATGCTTATTTCTGTGATATAAGTTGATTATTAGTGTTCATATAAGCTAGGTAATCAGTAATATATAGGCTTTTAGTTTAAAATTTTGGATTTCCTTTGTAAAATCAAAACAGACACATCCTAAAGGAGTGTTTGGTTTTGACTGTTGCATAGGCCAAAGGCTATTGTACTGTAGCTTGACCATGAGCCCAAGTTTGCATAAGCTTATCTAAGTCCCTAGAAGCTCTTGTGAACCCCTGATCAGCCACTTAGTTTGATTTAGTAATTTTGAACCCACTGTGTTGATTTTGGACTGCCAAGAGATCAAACAAGCTCATACTAGCCACAAGCTAGTTTGGTCCTTGTTCTTGGCTTTTCTGAGTCTCATTTGACTCTATTAGAAGTAATCAATAGCTGGTTTAGTTGCCCTTTGGTCTGTGCACAATATTGTGCAAGTCTGCACAAACAGACAATCAGCAGACCTAGTGCTTTTGTCTGCTGATCTTGCCCTCAATCAGACCTCAATTAGTGTGTTATTGATAGGGCTTTTGTGATTTTTAGATAGCTCATAAGCCAAGCTAACTTTTGCCCCCAAAATATGGCATCTCAGTAGCTTATTCAAGTGCTTAAATTGCCCTTAAAGTTTGCCTGATTTCTGAGTTTCTGTTTTTAAATCCATAGCAGTCAAGTGCTTAGTTTGCTCAAATCTTGTGCTTATTTGCAATTTTCAGTTGTTTTAAGCTTATTTAAGTCTATTTAGCTTGTCCTGATCAGTTGGTGCACTTTAGTGCTTTTTAGCTTATTTTTGGCTTATTAGCTTATTGCTTATTAGCCCAAATCTGCTTTTTAGGCTTAGCCAGCTTCCATTTTTATTTTTCTTATCTTTCTAATATTATTTTAGAATTATCTGTAAATTTTCATAATTTTTTGAACAGTTTTAATATTTTTAATCATTTTAATTAGTTTTTAATAGTATTTAAATCATAATAAATAGAATATTAATCAGAAAAATATAATTCCAATTTTCATAATTTTCTTTTGTCATTTTTAATCTAGGAAAAATATAAAAATATTTTTAGGTCATAAGAAAAATCAAAAACAGAAATAAAGTGATCGCTTTTATTTAATAGAATTTATCTTTTTAATTTTTAATTAAGTAATTTTCATTTTTATAATTTTCTTAGCTTTTATTTACTTAGTAATATTTTTAGAAAAAGTTTTAGATTTTTCTTTGTCCATTTAGTATTTTTTATAAATTTAAATTGTTTAAATAGTTATTAAATAATTAATAATTAATAATAATTAAATAAAAAGTGTAGAAAAATATAATTTAAGTTTTTAAATAAGTTTTAAGTTATTTTACATTTTTAGGTTATAAATTTTATAAATTTCAGTTTTTGTCCCGTTTTAGCTTTTCCGTTACGCGTTTTAGTTTAATTTATTCGCGTTTTAATTTCCTGTGTATATCTGTTTTTATTTGTTATTTAGAATTGTTAAATACAGCAAAATCAAATATCTGATTCATCAATCACTTTAATCCTAGCTTTGCACAGTTTTCCATTCACACCTCGTTGGGAAACGACCCAGGTGATCACTTGCCTGGTTTCACACACTACACACGAGCATCCAGTTCCGAGTCTGCATTTGTTTAAATATAAGTGTTGGTTCGGGGCGGACCAATATATTATCACACGTTTTCAAATTGGATGACTTAATCGAGTTAAGCGGTTAGACCTTGACCCGAGGCAAAGATGGGACTAAACATGCCTACATGACACTAGTTGTTTGACACTAGATGCCATGAGTCCCATAAGGATCTAAGAGTTGTACATGTAATACAATTGGTGATCGTCGCCTACCAATTGAATCTACTATTGCTAGCAGATCAACTGATGTGATAGTAGAAGTACAATGTGGATCTTAGCCTTTTCGTAAATTAATTGTTTTATATTATAAACATGGGGTGGTTAATTTATAAAAGGATAATTATAGAAAATACTAAAAAAGAAACTTTGTAAAATCAATTAATGAATTAATGCAACACAACCGTAAACGAAAGTTTGTTCTTTTCTTGTCAAAAGTACGAACTGAGTCGCTCTTTCCTTGTAAGAAAGAGACTTGTTCCTATCCTTTTTCTTTATGAGGAAAAGCCATAATAGGAATATTTGAATTTTCCCAATTCTAATAAAACTCAAAGAATACCTACTCTAGAAATCGTGATGTCTTGTAAAAGTCAAAACGGTTAAGTATGGTTACACATCTTATTCTTTCAAGATTGTTTTATAACCCTAGTTTCGGTTTTGAAACATTGATGAAATATAAGATATTTGGATAACTAGAGAACACGTTTTCTATAGCTACCAAACTAAAGTGAGTTTAAATAATTAGAAGATGGAAGTATCAATAAACCGCAAAGAGGTAAAGGCAATTACTAGCATGATTACCTAGCAGTTTGTCTTAACCCAATAAGCCTACTAAGGTCCTACATACCATTGTGGTAAAGTAGACCAATTATGGAGGAAATGCATGCCTATTTTCAAGTTAAAATAGCAATGATGGCTAGCCCATCATCTATATGTTAGAACTTGATGCACTCTCTTGAATACCTAAGTACATGTTTACTAGTCAAAGTGACTCACATTAGCAATAATGTGTAGATATTCAAAGAAAGATGGAAAGTATCCAATCGCCACTCACTCTCCACTGGTGACGTAACACATTTAAATGTTGTCTAATCCAGTGGGAGCTACGTGATTATATTACTGGTGACGAAACACATGTAATGTTGTCTAATCCAGTGGGAGTTGTAAGCTTTAATACCTTACAACTTGCCCATCTTAATTTCCAGATTGTTTTGAAATAATACATTACTTTCCACATGTTAAGTATCATAGTTTATATAAGAACCATTGCATAAATTTTATGAGATAACTTGTCGCGTTTCTGATGTTGCTTCCTGAAATGTTATCTATAAAATTGTTATGCATGATTCATTATTAAAATGATAAAGTTCTACATATTTATATTTTGATTTTGACTAAAAATCATATGTTATCTTAGACATTGTCATATTGCTCATACAAACACACGAGCGTAGTGGTGCTTGTATACTCTCTGATGTTGTGCCATGCACAAGTGGGAGAAATCTTAATTGTGTGCAAGGTACAACATAGCACAATATGACTAATAGTTTTTCTTGACTGAAAGGTAAGAAACTAAGATTCTACTAGGACTTCTACACATAAAATGTAGTTTGCCCTAATTAGAACAAATATCAAGATAACTTGAAAAGCTACTTCAACATATTCACTGAATTGTTTAGTAAATATGATTATGTTTTCTTGTAAGGCCATAATCATGAAGTATGAAATTAAATTGAATTTACTATTAAGGCCAAGTGTCGGCGCTCGTAATTACTTTAGTTGAATATGTTTAGGTCTCTTGAAAAGACACAAACATCAATTCCGTTAATTGTTGAAAGACTTATAACGTAAAGTAAGACGTTGATTTGTTATGTCTTCTTGTTAAGACATGTACACTTACGACGTATAATAAATGTTTATGTTTTCTAGTCAAAACATACACATGAAGTAAAGTATGCAATAGGCTAAAATTACTATTGATGCCATCTGGTTTGACTTGATTGGTAGATATGTAAGCCCAAAAGTATAAGTTCATCTAATGAGTTGTGTGATAGTCCCACAACATCAGTCCTCATGGAATACCACAACTTTATGGTATGTCCATCATGGAAAATCAAACACTATTGATATTGTTTGATCTTTGATGACTTAAACTGTTTTACCTCTAAAGCTATCAAGGTTAGAAATTGGGTGTGCCATGTGTACACTCAATATGATTCCAACCCAGAAGGAATTTAAGACACCATTGTATTATGGCATGGGATGAATCTCATTATGTCTTAATTGAAGTTCTGAATTTGTTAACTACTTAAGAGTAAGTAATTAACAAACTAGAGTCAAGAACTAACGGTGTATTTTGGATGTCCCACTTGAAAACAATTTGTTGTTACTCAAGATGCTGAGTATCTAGAGATTAGTCTCTACATAAAAAAGCAAGTGGGAGTACCTTTAGACCTTGAAGTTATTCAAGAACTAAATACACAACCTTCTGAGTACACTTGCTAATGTCATACTATGGTTGAACATGCATATGTTAAACCATAGATTGATATCTCTCATTCATAAATCCGCAAGGATACCTCTTGCACCTAAATGATATAGTTTTTATATCAATGCTGAGGGACATAAGTTAGAGGATCATGGTGAACCTGCTAACTACTGAGATGAATTATCAGATATTGTATCTGATGAGTAGTTCAAAACTATGAATGTTAAAGATGCAGCCCTTGAAAGACAATCACTCATGGAGCTTGATTGATCTCTTACCAATCAGTTAGACTGTGAGGTTAAGAATGAGCTTCTTGATAAGAAGACTCAAAAGGGAAAACTTATACACACATTTAATGCACGACTAGTAAAAGGAGTTTACTCGTACTCAAGAAATTGACTATGACTAAATCTTTCTACCTAGAAACATTAAATGTATAAAGATGATTAATTGTCATACCTGTTTTCATATAAATAAAATATGACAATAGGATATCAAAACAATTTTCTTGTTGATTACCTTTGCGAGGACGATGAGTAATCAAAAGGGTTTATTAATCCATATAAATCTTTATTATGTATACAAGATAAAATAATCCATGTGTGGATTAGATTATGCATCTAGGAGCAAAGATCTTGAGTTAATTATAAAATCATTAATTTGATTTTGATTAATAAGATTACTCCTAAGTACACTAAGAGCAAGTTGGAGCACTGTATTTATTTTCTTAAATCTCATATGTCGTTAACATATTAGAAACAATATTCCATCTAAGCTAGACTTTAATCCTTAGCTTGGAATGAAGTTTCTCTTGAGGGATTTATAAAATAAGACTTACAACCTTGTTATGTATATGTTTATTAGAATAAACATAAGCGGTTATTAAGTCTAAACATAATATGACACGTTATTGAGGGGAGTCTCAATGATCAATTTCACTTGATGAGATTGAACACATGAGTGGAAATCTTAAATTCGACTAAAGGATTCATCATGTAAGTCATATTACGCATTGGACTATGTATATATCATTTGCATGAATGCAAGATGAGTTGATAACAACAAATATTTAAGTGATAGTCATTAGATAATTGTTAAACGAACATTATAAGGGACCTATAAAGGACCAAAAGATAAGTTCAAAAGTTTACGGATATATGAGGAACTCTGTTTTGTTTGCATACGCTGATGCTTATTTAACTGAGATGATACTCAACCCTAGTCGTGGTAGGATGTCATCATGAATGATGAAATTGCTGACTAGATGTGCTCGGCTGAGAGCATTAATGCGTTATACATTAAAAAAAATAAGAATACCTTATAGTTTGAGAAACTATTCAGATGACTGTCTAAAGTAGGTGTCTTGCTAGCTTCAAACACCCTATGGAATGTATTGTTGCAATACTCATCTTGTACTTGAATGCACACATACAAAGGACAATCATCATTCAAACCTTTCATGAATTATGAAAGAAGTATTCTCAAAGTTTACTCAGATGACTACTTGTTGCCTTGTACAACATAATTCGATCATGGTGGGAACATCGGATTCTGACCTATGAGTAGTCTTATGCATATCTGTTTTTAGTATTTGGATAATGGAACCGTAAGCAGTCGTATTATATAATGAATTGATATACCTGGTATGATCGTCTTCATTTATACTACTGTGTTCTATATTTGCATGTTTAATCCATGAATAATTTATTTATTCTAAAATTATCCATTGTCGGTTGACGATACGGGAGTATCATCAAATTAAGACAAATGTGAGCGTGTTGGTGATTTATTTGCCACACTCACATGTTGTTCATTGTGATAAACATTGGATTGACCCAACCTACGAGTATTCACTACATGAATCGTCGTCAATAGTGAATCTCGCAAGAGGCTATGTCTCTTATCCTTAGACTTGAGATGCAAGCAGGTCTTGCATGTGTGGAATTTCATTCCTTGATATGGTTAAACGCTGTCCTGAATAAGGTAGTTATAAAGACCATCTTCAGGAGTGATATGAAGCACATGAATGACACGTGCAGTCAAAATAGGATTTGTTCCTCCACATGTTATGGAGTTAGATACTATTGGGCCCCTCAATGAATTGGACAGATGTTTGTATGGCCGTACCCAAATGAGATTAAGATGAATCTTAATCCACTTGGTAATCTTGTTCAATATCTATATCGAGAAACATAATGGTTGAACTATTAGAATGACTTATGATCCATGTCTAATATTCAACACGGTATCTGTAACAAAAGGATAGATGACATATAAACCATCTGAAATGAGACGTTTAAGAAACTACCCTCACATATTTCTAGGGGCATTGGCGTGTTGCTAGACGCTAACCATTTCTTGTATAATTACTTGATTATTATGACGTCGCAAGTGGGAGCTGTTGGAGTATGCTCGTGTCATAATTACTAATTATATCGCTAGACATATGTGAGCCTATGGGGTCACACACATATACACTGAGGTGCCACTTTATATGTCGTGTTTATTGTATTTACGATATATAAATAACCGTAAGTAACCAGGAACCGCTATTGGGCTTCTAATGAATAAGTAATGGACTTATTGCATTGGACTAGAAAAACAAATGGGAAGCCCATTTGGCCCATATGGTGGCCGGCCTATAGAGGGTTCAAGGGATAAGATTGGTCTTTGATTTAGTAAATATGTATTCCATAATTCACTCATAATTATGATAACAAATTACCAAACTAATCTCTCTCTCTCTCCCTCTTCCTACCTCACGGCAAGAAACACAAACCCATCTAGGGTTTTTGTTTTTTCATCAATCTCCATTGAATCTTGTTCATTCAAGGGTGCTTTGATTGGTTACGGGGTGAAGGACTAGCATCCATTGGCATACGGTGACGTGTAGTGTGGATACACATAGAGGTGATCTCCATTGATCACTTGGGTTTCTCATTCCATTCGTGTGGTGATATTGGTGGTGTTACCCGGATCACGCTACAAAGGTATAAAACATGTTTGCTTTATTTGTTTTATTTAGATTGATCATATGGCTATATGGATCCTTGTATGGTGATGTTTTCCGCTGTGCTCATTTGTTTAATATGTTATTGTATCATACATCACCTGTAAGTTGTTCCATGACATGTAATTGGGACCTTGGAAGTTTCTAGGCATATTTTGGTTCCAATTATTTTGATAATGATGTTGTGAGTTAACATTACTCTTAGGAAAGGGGTGTTTGGGAAACCTAGTCTGAGGTCTCTGTTGAGTTGTTTTAACTCTATACTCATTCCTAGCTTGACCTCTTCCTACAGAAACAACTGGTTTTAGCTTGTTGTTAATTATACTAGTGCTAGGTTTTCTAGTGACCTTAACAAATTCAGTACGGTTCATTTTGAGATCCTTCTGTTCAACTTCTGTACCCACGGATCCCTTGGGTACAACTGGCGGATCCAAAACTTTGGATCCGTCGGATCCGTGGGCTTCTGACATAGTTGAAACAGTTTCTTTTTCATTCACAGTTTGTTTCTTAAAGTCACCTAAGGTTCCTTGTTTCATAAAACCTAGTCCGGTTTTATCATGAGGAAGTTTTTGCATCTTCATTATCTCATCTGCACAACTTATGTTTTTATCAAATTTTTTAAACTTAGAGTTTTGCTTAATGAGATCTTCCTGTGTGGTTTTTAGTGCATCTAATTCTAATTTTAGTTCTTGACAAGAGACAAATGTATCTTTACTATTTTTGCCTTTTTCCATTCGTATCTCTTTTTCTTTAAGCCAATACACTTCATTTTCTAAAAGTGTTGTTTTAGTTTTCAAGAATTTGTTTTTGTTGATGATTTTTAAAGTTATATCACATAGTTTGTTATATTCTACTTCTAAGGTTTCATCATCAATAGAGAAGTATGAGTCAGAATGTACCTCTTCTGTGTCATGAGCCATAAGGGCAACTTCGTTGTTCTTATGCTCATCATCATCTCCTTCACTATCACTCCAAGCTCCACTAACAAATGCTTTTTGAGACTTATTCTTTGGAGGCTTTGGACAATCACCTATAAAGTGACCAGAATCTCCACACCTATAGCACTTCCTTTCTAACTTGCCTTTTCTATCATCACGGTCTTTACGGAGGGATTTCTTTTCTTTACGAGGTGGTCTTACGAACTTTCCTCGTCTCCTGAAGAATTTCTTGAAATCTCTTACGGCCATGGCATATTCTTCGTCTTCGCTACTAGAACAAGACTCTTCATCATCACTTGACTCAGCTCTAGCTTTCAAAGCAATGGACTTCATTTTCTCCTTCTTGCCTTTAACTATTTCTGAATCTTTTTCCATCACCATTTCGTGAACTTTGAGATTTCCTATGAGCTCATCTAGTGTCATGCTTGAAAGATCCTTGGATTCTTCAATAGCTGTCACTTTTGCTCTCCACTTTGGATGGAGTGCTCTTAGAAATTTCCTAACAAAATTCTTACTAGAAAAAGATTCGTCAAGTGCTTTAAGTGATGTAATAATAGTATTAAATCTAGCAAACGCACTATCAATGGTCTCATCTTCAGAGATAACAAATTGTTCATATTGTTGAACAAGAAGATCAATTTTTTTTATCTTTGACTTGTGAGTTTCCTTGATGAGTGACAATTAGAGATTGCCAAATATCTTTAGCCGTTTTACACATAAAAACTCTTTCATATTCTTTCTTAGGTAAAGCATTGTAAAGCATCATTTTGGCTTCATTATTTTTGGCAATCAACTTCTTTTGCTCATCATTGTGACGATTAAGAGAAGTTTCTACATCCCGACCACCCGAAATATCATTACTTATGGCCTTGTAATCACCCTTAACAATTATAAACCATAGATCTATATCCTTTGACTTCACATAAGTCTCAAAGCGATTTTTCCAATAAATAAAACAATTTGGTTTGAATAGAGGTGGTCTTTGCATAGATTGCCCTTCTTTAAAGTTTTCAAAATCCATGGATCGTTTTAAGTTTTAAAATACAATATATTTTAAGAATCTTAAGTAACGTAGCTCTTGATGCCAATTGTGGAAAACTAGAAGGGGGGTTGAATAGTTTTACCGTTTTAAAATTAATTCACTTTGTTACTTTATGTTATTTCAAAGGAAACAAGTACAAACAAATATTCACACAATATATAAATGAAAAGTAAAGAGAGGAAAGATCAAACCACACAACACGGATGTTTATAGTGGTTCGGCTACAAGGACTCTCTTCCTTGCCCTACTCCACTCCTCGAGCCTCTAACTCGAGAGTTATCCTTCACTAAGAAACAAACTCTCTTCTAGGTGGAGAAAACCTTTACACGTCGCTTACTTCCTTTTCCGGTACTAAGCTAAACACCGGGTTCTATTTCAAGGTAGAACCAACCTAACGTCGCCTATACAATTACCGACACTAAGCTAGATGTCGAGTTCTTTACAAGGGTACAACCACTCCCGTTTGGTTCTTTCACAAGGGTACAACCACTCCCTACACTCTTTGTGTTTTGAGGACTAAAACACTAACCACACTCACTGAGATAAATGATACAAATAATGATGTGTGAACTACAACTATATCACACAGTAACTTATGCTAAAGGTTTTACACGTCTGTGTTGAACCTTGATGCTTAATCTCCTTTGCTACAAAAGGAAAGATCAATGAAATGAATGAATGATAAATGTTAGATGATATGTAAATGAATGAGTATGAATGTTAGGCTCTATGAGTGATGGTGTGTCCAAATGATCAGCTTGCTATTTATAGGCAAGCTGGTGAACAACCGGCGGATCCGGCGGATCCCATAAAAGGGATCCGTACTTTATATCGTTTGGTTCCGCCAGCTTGACAGCAAAATGACAGGCTAGAGTTTTGGAAATCTTTCCAAATCCAGCTGTATCCTCCACACCTTTGTCATGTCATATCAAAATCTTCCAAAGTCAACTATCTTGCTTGAAGATCTAGCCAAGATATTATGTATGATGCATGCCATGATGTCATTGTATCATTTTAAAAATAAAGTTTTCTTTTAAGGAAATAAACTAGTAGACGTGTAAAATGTAATTCTAAGTAAACTTGTGAAATGTAAAATGTGTTTTAAAGAGACTTTAGCTAGCATTTATAATTTGCTAAAGGATATACTTTGTAATTGTCATTAACAAAACTAAGTAAAGATCGTAAAATATAAATAACGTTTTTAGGACGATATTTGTATTAACAAACACTATAGGGACAAAAAGTACAAACATTAGGGGGTTAGGGGACTAGGAGTGGTCATACAAAATTTATCATACCTACCAAATTCAGCCAATAATCTTCAGCCAACTCATTCCATAAATTCTCATCCCTCCCAACCTAATTCACTGGCGCCCGATAAATTCTCATCCCTCCCAACCTAATTCACTGGCGCCCGATAAATTCTCATCCCTTCCAAAAAAAATTTTCTTTTTTATAATTAAACTAAAATCAATTTAATTAAAAACATAAACATTTTATTAAAAACATAACATTCCACTACAAACTAAAAAAGAAAACTACATTGCAACATTATTTTTAAAAATAAAAAAAACTACATAACACTAAATTAAGTCATCAATCGGTTGTGGTTGAGCCGTTGGGTTATCGAGATATGCCAAGTCTAGACCCGCTACGTGCTCCATAAGATCATATTGGAGACGATGATGGACGTTTTCGTCATGTAACTCCGGTAGTACACTTGAGTCATAAGATACAGGCACCGGTTGGTCCATTATATGAACCGGTGATATTGCCCTCTCGTCGTCCTTTATGATCATGTTGTGCAATATACAACACATTTCGATGACTTTTCCAATCGTTTCTTTCTCGAAAAACCGGACAGGAAGATCCAACAATCTTCAAAAACAACCTTTGACTCATACGATACCGATGTCTAAAAAAAATGCTCGCCGAACTTAGGATCTTAGACGAAGTAGTCACGCATTAGTATTTCGTTAGCTTCTTCCCGGTGTCGCTCAATATAAGTGCGTGAATCATTAGAGCTACCCGAGTCTTCAAGGGCTTCAATATCTTTTATCGCGTCTATAAAAAAAGGGACATGAACTACCCGTGGATAAATCGGGTAGCATAGGTGGGATGATGATTTCGTCGGAAGATGAAGACATTTTGTTTGGTGGAGTGTATATGAAAATGGGTGTGTTTTGATTGAATGTTTGTTGATGTATTTGAAATGGAAGTAAGTATGTATTTATAAGTGAAAAAAGGGTTAAGTTTATTTTTTTATTTTTTATTTTTTTAAAAGCCAAACGGCTATATTTTTTTTTGGATGTATTATTGCCCCAACGTTCGAATCAAATTTATGGCCACCGGGTTCATAAGCCGCTGAGCATAAATTTTCCACATAAATTTGCCGTCGCCGGCGGTGTAGCCGGCGGTATGGGGATAAATTTTGCCCATAAATTCTACCACTCCGAGTGGCCTTAGTAGGGTTAGGCATTATGGGGGTTTGTGTAGTAGTACCCTTTCGAAAAATAAAAGGTTTACCTTGATGGTCACAGATTTCTTTGACTAGTCACTCAAAAAGTCAAAAGAATCGAAAACACTTCAAAGATAGCGGTTTTAACTATGACATGTGTTGTCGCGAAACCCTCAAGGGTAATATGTATCAGTTTACATTGTTAAATTATTAATTTTGTGAGTTCAAATTTTTTTCTTTTTAAATTAAAAACCGTTTAGCGGGCGCGTATCGTCACCAAAAGTGTTGGACAAAATCAAAGTCAGATCTTTTGTTTTTCATTTAGTGACTTTTGACGACAGGGCTTGGTGGCCAAAAGGTTCGATGCTTGCTGTGGACGCTTGATTAACAAAAAATACTCAAATTTTAATATGAATATTAGAAGCTGTTAAACTATGCATGGTGGACCATCTATAATTCTATATCATAAAAATCGATATATTGGTTCTATGGTTGCCTCATAGAAAAAGCTAGATTTTATGAACCACTTCTTTTTTGGATTACACGAAAAGTCAGTACAACTATTTAGGTTTTCACTAAGAGTGAGTTTATCCACACACTAAGAGGATATCCAATCATTGAATACATCGCTAGTTTGTACGGTGTGTATCGCAAGTTGTACGGTTTGACCAAACCCTCCCTGAGAACTCAATAATTCATTCACTTTGACATGACATAATGAAACAATCATTAATTGAAGATGCAACAATTTTGTTATACAGTCGACATTGTCATCTTACGTATTTATTTAAATTAAACTGCTAAAGTATCTATACGAAGAAAAATGTACTATGATAACATGCAACCTTTATATTATCGTTTGAGTGTTAATTAAACCTTTTCTTAATTGATTTAACCACTCATTTTCAACTTCGTTTTGGTGTTATAGTTTTCCTTTAGAAAATAACATGCAAACTACATTAATTATTGCATATTTACGTAACGTGCGAATTCAGTAAAATAGTGACTCTCCGGCTATTTTACACTATATCCACATTATCATCTATATACATCCAAACTACTATATGCCATATCAGCTGTTTAATTTGACATACGTAAATAGGTTGGTTAGATGAAATTATGATCGTCGATCCAGTGGCGTAGCCAGGATTTTATTTATGGGTAGGCTGAGATGTAGCACAAAACAATAATAGTCGTTAATTTGTGTCTTTCGGTAGGCTTAAAAGCTAAATCTCACTAGTGGTTAATTTTTACATTTAAAGTGCAAACTAATATACACTATTGCAATTTTTATTGGGTAGGTCATGGCCCACCAATGACTTCACGTAGCTACGCCTCTGCGTCGATCATAACTTGTTTTAAACTAAAGAATTATGATACAATCTTCACATAAATTACAACACGCTAATTAAGTGATTAAATGACTTACATGCATGATCAGTGATCATAACTTCTGTTGTCGTCCTCACTGAAACTGATCCATGTGATATTAACGCGACATCTCTTACATGATCCTTTTCATGACATTCTATTTGATAGGACCCAAGGTGCTCCAACTATGTAATGAACAGCGACTTATCCAACTAACTGGGGCTTTTTTAGCACACGTTAAGGAAAAATTGTCTTATATCCTTGTAATGAAGTTTAGATCATTAATTGTATGAAAATCCCTTAAATGGTGAGCAAATGCTAAAATAGGTAAACGAGTGAGGTTCCTATTCTAATTATTATATAAGAACGTATATTTAAGTTCTCGTGATTATTTCCGACCCTCTACCCGATACTAATGCAAAATCGCTACATCATTTTGATCGTGGTTTTGCGAAAATGCCAAAGTATAGCTGATCATGGTTCGAAACCGGACCGTACCGTAAATTGAATTGCTCAAAACAAACGGACCGAAGACCGGACCGAAGTGTGTTCGGTCCAGTTAAGTCCAGTTCATCGGTCCGGCCAGGCCCATCAAAGCATAATAGCCGGCCAGTTTTGCGTAAGACTCGAGAAAAATGGTAGACCAAGGACCAGACCAAAATATGTTTATCTGGTCCGATTCGGGCCGGTTTCTTAGTTCGGTTCGATCCGCGATATATTATGCTTGGCGCTATGCCAAAGTGTATATTATATGGTACTCCATACATTTTATGCATGTATTAGTTTGGGGAAATGATTTACACACTCTATTTTTTTATTGAGACACTCAATAATACGCATTAAACTGTTGTACTGTGTATATACACTGCTTTAACCAGTTATACATATGAGTGTGCAAATCAAAACATAATATGTGCAAATCATCTCCTTCTAAGTTTGCCATCATGCATTCTCGTACTTGTTGTTTTTAATCATACAATCTTCTATCATCAATAATACACTTCAGTACTTCACTATTTCACGAAAAAATAAAGAAAAAGGTCATGGATATAAGACTGGGCACACCAGCGACTTTCAACAACTTTCATTTTGCCTACCTCATCAGCTTTCTATCTTCGATGACATACAGACGACTTTTTACCACATTAAGACGACCGACACTACAAAAAACATACCCCACAAATATTTCTTTTTAGTTGATTAACATACACACATTTTTGTTTGTTTGTGAATGTCAAAAGGGTCGTCCTCTCGTCCACTTCGCCCCAAACCCAACTTGTCGACCTCTGAGGACCGAATGGCCACACTAGCCGCGACCCACACGACCTCCAGCGACCATTCGGTCGACCTTCATTGGTGCATCTAGTCAAAATATGGGTTATGTTATTGGTACCTTCTTAGCCCACAAAAAGTACAAATGTTTTGGACTTTCTACTCCCTTTACCCCCTGTTTACAGTACAACATAGTTTTTTTTATCAGTTTCTGTTCCATACTTTTGACTTATTAAACTTTTTATTTTTTTATTCTACACTTTCCGTTTTACAGTTTTATGATATAAACAAAATCCTAAAAATAAAAAAAAATAAATAAAACCAAAAAACATTGGGGGTATTACTTTTAAAAATGGCGGGGTCTTTATAACTTATCCCTATAAATATCCATATATAATATAAATATATTTGAATATCTTAAATAAAGATGGACCCAATATTTTTAAAAGGGTGTTGCACAATTTTGTAACACCCCCTAATTTGTTTTGTGGCAGCGGAAAAATAATTAGGGTGTTACGATGAGGATCGAGTTAAAATTTCAGAAAAACGGCCCAGAATAGGCGTTTTGAAGGTTATATGTCATTCAAAATAATAGTGTTGGTATAAAAGTGTAATATCTGATTTGAAAATCCCATAAAAGTGTGGTAATTTGGAAAGAATGACATATTTGATTTTACACCATTTTATTTATCAGAGTATAAGATGCCCGCTCCGTGTCTTGTCCTGCTCCGTTAATTACCTGAGATAAACATGCTTAAAACGTCAACACAATGGTTGGTGAGTTCGTGGAATTTAATAGAAAATAACTTTCTTTCAAGGAATTTTAAGAGGTGTACAGTGATTGTCGAAATAAATACTAAATCTTTATGAAATAAATAACAAGTTGAGTTGAGTAAAAATCCACAAATAATTCATGTATGATCTCAAGTGATCATAAGTTTCAAGTTTTAAATGAAAATGAGCTACGTTGTTATACGCTCGAAATGATGTGATGGGTCAACTTTTTAAAAATAACGATATGTCAAGTAATTTGGGCTGTCCTTATTAGAAGTCACAACTAAGTCACATATGATAACAGTTAAGTTTCAAATACAGGATCCATAATTCTAACACATAGTGAAAACATTAACCTAGTGTCTGAAATCTATCAGTGTGGAGTGGTGTTTAACTAAATACAGCTGTATCCTAATATATATGAAACATTCATATATTCTTCAAGTTATATTGCCCTAAGCCTCATGACACGCAAAACGTTAACAGTGTTCCGTAAAACGAAGGTGTTCACCAAATTAATGACGAAAGTTTTGCCCTCATGTAATAGGTGATCTGCCAATTCCTATTTTTCTCAAATATAGTGTATCACGACTAAATACGACTAACCATATAGGCATTCCGTCCAAGTATTTAGTGGGATAGGTCGTCAGCCTCTGACAGGTTTCGAAGCTGCCCACTATATTCGCGCTCACCGCAGTGATTAATGGCTCATGATCGAGGGACTTTATGGCAATAAAGTAAACTTAGGCAATATAGGTTTCAAGGGTTCATAGAATAGGCGTACTTCAGTTTTGGCAATTATTTCCAGTGAAATGTAGAAATATCATAGTAAAGTTAACAGTACATTCATTTGCTATATGAATGCATACCACGAGTCTCAGTATCATGTTACGTCAAGTAGTTTGAAAATGTTATCTTTCAAATTCAGTGTTTAATCTAGCAAGCAATTTGCAAGTATAACGAGCATATATTCCTTTCAAAGAGTGATTCAAACATGTAAAACAGAGTCGATGATTTTGAGTAAATCATGAGAGTTTTCAAAGTATATAAGTAAACTTAAAATAGTTAAAGCATGTATCTCCCCAAAAGAGTTATTAAAAACAAGTATTAAAAGTAGGGGTCACGACTCACCTGAAGCGTATCTGACAAGATAGAATTTATAAGACCTATGGAAACGATCACGAAAACGTCTTCGATACGAAACCTGAATATAAGGGAAGTCTAAGATTCTGACTTACTACTAACAGTGAGTGTGACGTGAGAAATCGTATAACGATTTGATCGGTGATGTAAGTGTGATATGCTTAAAATGCCTCAAGTTAAAAATATAATATCATATATGATATTATCTTGATTCTTATGTCACTCGACTCAAAATATTATCTTCTCAAAATATGCTGAAATGATATGCAAAGTGAATCGCTAAATTCCTAGTTATAATAAATAACGAATACTAAATAATGCATAACTAAAATGTAAAATGCATATGAAGTGAGGGGTGAAAAATAGAAAATAAAATAAGAATGTCAAGTGAAATTAATTGGTCCTTGTCCTTTCCAAGTTTTATACTTTTTACCCTAACTGCGCTTGCGTTACGTCGTTAGTCCTTTGTTAAGTTCCAAAGTTCCATAATAGTCCAATATTTGTCCATATGTCCATATAAGGCTTGGAGTTCAATGATATGTCAATTTAAGTCCTCTATAAACTGTTTTCACAGCTTCAGTCCATAAGTTTCACAGTTTGGCAGTTTCAGTCCCTCAAGTTAGATCGCGTTACATTTTTAGTCCAAAAGTGACAAAATGGTGAGGAAAAAGGTGGCGAGTTTTTCTGAATTATATTTAAGATAAAAGAAGCTTATTTTAACAGCTTATTTGCTCAGTAGCTTATCTTTCACATCTTGGGCCCTTAACGAGCCAAAACACTAACCCGTTAACTCTTTTTAATTTGTACACTTTGAAGTGAGTTGGGTAAGTTCAAATGTCTACTTTTTACATCTCATTTTCATATTTAAAAGCTTCCTAAAATCAGCCGATCCCACAGCTTATAAACACTTAATGGTTTATAAAGTCCATGCGTTATTTTTAGTTGTTTTCAAATATGGTTTCTGTGACTTGCTTAGGCTGTTTTAAAGGGTCGAATCACGATTATTTTTACATGATGTTCATATGAAAAATGTAGCTTGTTAGAAGGTCTATGAGGTCGTATAAAAATAAAGTGTAGTCGTTAGATTGAAAGTCGAGTTGTATGGTCATTTTTAAGGTGACGAGAGGCTGTTTTTAATAAATAGAACGCTTAGTAAGTGTTTGCTAGTTACCAGTTTTACGTGTGAGATATAGTTTATATACGTTCGAGTGATGTTTAAATGGGTCATGTAAGCATGCGTGTGGGGTGCATGTGATTGTTAAAACCTCACAAGAGTGAGTTCGTCATTTTACATGGTTCTAAATGAGTTACTGTGTTTTCAAAATATAAAGGTATTATACGTTCGGGTGGGAAACAAAAATGATGCATGGCGTGATATGCATAAGTGATATTTTAGACGTGAAAGTATGGTGTGAATGATTTCTAACTCGTCTTCTGTGAGAGTTGTACGCATATGGGTTTCATGCAATTTATTCAAGTAACATAAACATATTAGGTAACATGATGCGTTCGAATGTAAATAAGAACATGCATGTGTGATATGTGATCGTGAGGAATGAAAGCAAAAGAGATGTTAGATACTTACTACACCTTCTAGAGGTGGTGAAGAATCTGTGAAGGTCGAATGGAGCACGAGAGTGAGGACAGTCCACTTGCTAGACACGCTATACGTGTTTTATTTACTTGTTCGTTTGTTCTCTATCTAGAGGCAGGAGGTTTGCTGGGTTTTTAAGGTGATAGGTGAGAGTGAAATGAGTGAAAAGTGAGTGAGATGGGTGGCTAAAAGAGGTGAGATATATAGAGATGGATTTCACACGTTTTTATTGACTATTGACTCTCCAAATCAATCATTGAGTGATACTATGTATGAATGGACACATAGGCTAGTTTTCTGACATGAAGAGATTTTCAAGATAGATAAGGTAGAATAGGAAAACCTTATCTTAGTTGGTGCTTCATGTTTTCTTTTCTAACGAGTGCAAAAGTGGACTAGCGAGCTCTAAACCTTTCCTGCTATCTTAACCACTTTCTAAACATTCTATTATGTTAAAAATAGCATTAGTGAGACGTAGGAACAATCGGATTTCGAAATGGTTGGGTTTTGTCATTTTTACTTATGCGTTTTTAGATAATATGGGACAAACGAATTGGTCTTGAGAATCATAGTAAAACGTGACCTCTAAATCTAGAACATGACTCGTGTATAGTCTAGCAGGTGGTGATCGAGGTGGTCCAAAAATATTCGAGGGTTGTGTTAAATATTCGAGAGAACGCGAGTCATTTTGGAGGGTGTTTGGCTTGACGAACTTACATGAAATAACAAAAGAAAAATGACTTGGGAGTTGGGCTTGTGTGGCGTGGGCTGGGCTGAGGGTCCGGTTGGTTTGTGTTGTTTGGTTAATTTGGTGAAATTAAGTGTAGTTAGTGAAATATAAATGTAACTAGTGGAAATTTGAATGTGATTAATGTATAATTGTAATCAAGTTATAGGTTTAGTAGTTTTAACTATAACGTGTAATTTGTGTAATATAGATTTAGCGTAAATGGAGTTTTGTGAATCACTGAGTCTCGAGGTACATGTCGCTATTTAATATATGTCTCGAAAACGTAACGTGATAATAATAACAATAAGAGAAAAATTTTAATTTCCCCGTAAAAATGGGTTTTGTTAAACGGTAAGTTGAGATTATCATTAATCAATGAGGATTATTACGATGGATTTTTACGGTGTCTTACAGTATCTACCCCTAAATTTTAAAATTCGTCCTGAAGTTCAGTCCGTGATAGGTATTGAAAAATGTGGTGTTCAGTAATGAGAGTTTATGGAAGAATGTTGTCGAGCGATTTTATTTGAATATCAAAGAGATGAGATCCAACTAGATTTATTCATACTTAGACGAAATAAATTTGAATGTTTGGTCAACTAATGATTTCATGGGCTGAGAATATTGAAAATAACGGTCGAGAGTAGGAAGTATTTAACACCAAATGTCTAGTGTTCTAGCGGTCGAGACTAGTGGATTTTTAATGGTAGTGATTTGAAATTTTAATGATCGTGAATAGTAAAATAACGGCTAGTTTTTCCCTATTAATACCCTATTTACTTTTCCCCTTTTTCCTCCCCACTTCACCTTTTCACTCCATTTCTTTCATTCCACTTTTCACAAAACAATAATGCCGCCGTTCGCCATTGTTTTCGCCACCATGTTCATTGCCTTCGCCGCTGCCTGTTTAGCTTTCCTCCCCGGCGAAGATTCCGGCCACCTGATCGGATATTTGCTGGTTATCGTACCCTCACCATCCTAGCCGTTGTGGTGGACAAATGTTGGGGGTAATAGCTTTTAAGCTAATGTCGATTGTAATGGTTCTTTGTTGTGTTTCTATGTAACCTTTATTAAGTGTGGAATAAAACTCGTTTACTTTTACGTTTACGAAGTAGTTTCGTTGTAGCTTTTAATATTTTGTTGTACTTTCGACGCAGAACAATCAAGATGATTCATCCTGTGGTGGCTCTTGCTATCGCTGGGTTGGTGGTGGTTTTTGTTGCTATGGTGGGCCAACCTATCGAAGATTCTATGCCTTATATTGTGTTTATTGTATTATTAGCACTTCCGATGTTAATCATCTCGCTATGTATTAATTTTCGTGGTTTTTAATGAAATTTATGTTATTTGTGTTTGCCACATATTGTTGTGAGTTCTTATAATTTCCAAATTTGAACTTTTCTCGACTTCTTATAATAAAGTAATAGGTAATAAGTGTAGATCTTACTGGGGCTTGTCAATAGTGATGGTCATGAATCGTTTATTTTATCTCAAAATTTTACTTTGGAATGAAAATTGTTATTAAAGACTTTGAAAGGATAACTGTTCCATTTATAACATGATTCTTCCTGAATTATACATAGGTAGCTAGGCTATGTATAATTGAGGACCAAATGATGTAATGCTTGATTCAGTCATTATGATATTTATACTTCTTCGAAGAGTTTTATATGGTTCAATTATAATGGTTCCGTCACAAAGTCGGACACCCTCTGATTATTTTTTTTTTAAAAAAGAATTATAAAGTTTTTGTTCATACTCCAATGATAAGTCAGGAATTTCTAAAGTGATATTTGAATATCTTTGGTATAAACTTAGGTTTTAGGTGAGGATTTCTTACAAAATGATATCAACTTATGGCTTAGTCAAAATGGAGATAATTAAATCCTTAGGGTAATATTAGTGTATTGTTACATAATGGCTATGAGTAGAGAGGTGGAATAGAAATGGAAATAGACGTAGATTATAATTATCATGAAAATATTACAAAGTAGAGATTCATACGGTAGAACGATAGTGGTTGCACTTAGGTTACATCCATCATACCCAAGGCAAGGCACATAAGGAAATACAACTTAAGAAATCTTAAACTAGGGTTTATTTTATTTTTTATTACAACAGGAATTTATTCTTCTGCTTAAACATAGGTGTCATTTTTTGACACTATTGAAGTCTCTTAACGAGTCTTCATTTTCTTGCATCAACCTTGGCCTTCCAGGTGACATTGTAGTTTGGGCAATGACTCTTGTAATGCCCTATTCCACCACATCCGTGGCATTTTATGGACGAGAGTTGCTCATTTCTTTCCATGGCTTTGCAATCTCTTGTCTTGTGGCCTGTTTTTCGGCATTTCCCACATTTTGCAATGCATTGTCCGGTATGATGCATCTTGCATTTCTGACACAAAGGCTGCTTCCCATGGTAGTTGTCCCTAGTAGTAAGGGTTGCTATGTCGTTCTTTCCAACTTCTTGTCTGGACCTTTGTTGGCGATGGTAGTTGATGCGATCTTGTAGGTGATTGCGGGTACAGATGTCGTTGTGAAATTCGCATTCTTTGAGGATAAAGGTTCTTTTCTTCTCGAGTTTTCGCTTTTGGTTATTTTTCTTAAGTGCAAAATCTTGCCTAATTCTTTGGGCACATGTGCGAATAGGTTTAGTCGTTTTTATTGAACCCTTTAGGTGAACTGGCCTACGTCCCATGAAACTTTCATGGTTATGCTTACAAGGTTTAGCCTTCCCTCTTTCTTTTCTGGCTATGTCGTTGTCTCTCGGATGAACTATTGTAGTCACTTCATGTACCACTATAACGATATTGTTTTCAAATTCCCCGATGATTTTAGGAGTCCTGGTTGTGGTAAGTGCTGAGGGGGTATGGTTGTTGCTCATGTTGGCCATCTTCAATGACTACAACAAGAAACACTGATTTAGTATTCACTTTATCATTAGAATAATTCCAAATAATAAGGTATTTGCATATTATTGCTAACAATGTGATCTTAATACACAATCAAACCAACTGAGGTTCATAGAAATACGATGTGTCTGTGTAGCATTGTAAAATAATGATCATCTCTTGATATGGGATTGCTAAGGAACAAACGGATTTTTCTACAAAAGCTGAAGTTCAACAACTTTCTCTTCATTCATCAAGTTCTCTTCTGAAAATTTGTTCTTGGAATTCTATGAGTTATTGTTTAGTCGTGGTATATATTGATGTACAATCACTGATAATGTCATAGTAAGTTTGAATAAAATCATCAAAATTGACATAACTCTAATAACTTGTTTGATCGATTTTTGCAAAACAACCAACACAAGGTCTTTTATTAATGTCTCATTGATTTACGTGGGTTATTCGTTTACTTAAAAGAGTAACAAATGGCGAGGTTTTGCATGGCTCTTTGTACTTATAGCACTATACTAGGGCTTGGTGGAAGGAATTCGTTTACAATAGAACGATAAGATAGTAAAAGACTGTCATAGTTTAAAAGTCGATTACAATTTCTGAGAGCTACAGAATTATTGCGAAATACATGAAATACTAACCAAAACTATTTGGTTTATTGAGTACAAAAATGATACTTAAGATCAGTTATGTCTCTGACGTAAACGTCTAACTTCTGCCTCAAGATCCAGTTGTGCAACTTCCATGGCTGAGAAACGTTCCTGGCACGCATTCATCTGATTAGCTAACATGTTTTCCAAAGCTGCAATCTTTTGGCTTTGGGTTCTTGCTGCGTCTCTAGCCAACCATAATGCTCTTTCAATGTCTTCAATCCTAATGTGTGTTTGGGTATGACCTCTGCCCAAACAGCGGGTTCTGGCATCCAAGTTTCTAAGTTCCTGTTCGTAATTGTCCTTCATGTTACCAACATTCACTCCTAACCCAAACACTTCTCGTCTTTCAGCATCTGTCCTCTTAAACAGGGTATCAATGTTACGGTCATACCATTCGAATCGTAATGGTTGTAACTCTTTTAGCTATTCAGAGTGAGCGTTTAGTATGCTGGTGTGTTGGTGAAGGCGAATCCATATAGAGTCATGGGTGTCTACATTGTAGTCAGGAGGATTGGGTGAGGATGCATTGTTTGGGGCATCTGGCATGGAGTAATCTGAGGTATTGGGTAGGGGAGAATTTAGATTGACATTCTTCCAAGTCATTTCTTGTTGCGAACTTTGTCCAAATTCAAATGTTGGTTGACCACCAATCAAATCTTCATCTGAATAGGATTCGGTTGCTCTTCTAAGTTTCTGACGTGGAGGTGAGTGAGTAGGTGATGACGGGGGTGATTTCTGAGTGAGTTCTATGTCGGGCTGGGGTTGTGATATTTGTACATAAGGATCTTCAGTATTTGGTGTAATTTGGTATGTAGGTGATGCATGTGTAGTAGAAGGGATAGTCTTGGTGATATCGTCTAGTTTGGAAGACATGGTAATGTAGCAATTGAAAAAAGTGATTATAAGTATTTCGTACGTTCGAGGTGTAACATTGAGTGTGAAATAATACGGTGTATAATGTGTGAAGAGTAAACATCAAGCATGTAAAGATTAGTACAAAACAATCTTATTAGGTAATGTATTGAGCACGGCAGTCTGCAGACACGGAAGGCATAAGATGATAAGGTGTAAAATTATTTATTTTGAAAATTATAGTTATAGTTCAATGTTTTAAAACATTTGATTCTCTATAACCTGTGGCTCTGATGCCAATCTGTAACACCCCCTAATTTGTTTTGTGGCAGCAGAAAAATAATTAGGGTGTTACGGTGAGGATCGAGTTAAAATTTCAGAAAAACGGCCCAGAATAGGCGTTTTGAAGGTTATACGTCATTCAAAATAATAGTGTTGGTATAAAAGTGAAATATCTGATTTGAAAATCCCACAAAAGTGTGGTAATTTGGAAAGAATGACATATTTGATTTTACACCATTTTATTTATCAGAGTATAAGATGCCCGCTCCGTGTCTTGTCCTGCTCCGTTAATTACCTGAGATAAACATGCTTAAAACGTCAACACAATGGTTGGTGAGTTCGTGGAATTTAATAGAAAATAACTTTCTTTCAAGGAATTTTAAGAGGTGTACAGTGATTGTCGAAATAAATACTAAATCTTTATGAAATAAATAACAAGTTGAGTTGAGTAAAAATCCACAAATAATTCATGTATGATCTCAAGTGATCATAAGTTTCAAGTTTTAAATGAAAATGAGCTACGTTGTTATACGCTCGAAATGATGTGATGGGTCAACTTTTTAAAAATAACGATATGTCAAGTAATTTGGGCTGTCCTTATTAGAAGTCACAACTAAGTCACATATGATAACAGTTAAGTTTCAAATACAGGATCCATAATTCTAACACATAGTGAAAACATTAACCTAGTGTCTGAAATCTATCAGTGTGGAGTGGTGTTTAACTAAATACAGCTGTATCCTAATATATATGAAACATTCATATATTCTTCAAGTTATATTGCCCTAAGCCTCATGACACGCAAAACGTTAACAGTGTTCCGTAAAACGGAGGTGTTCACCAAATTAATGACGAAAGTTTTGCCCTCATGTAATAGGTGATATGCCAATTCCTATTTTTCTCAAATATAGTGTATCACGACTAAATACGACTAACCATATAGGCATTCCGTCCAAGTATTTAGTGGGATAGGTCGTCAGCCTCTGACAGGTTTCGAAGCTGCCCACTATATTCGCGCTCACCGCAGTGATTAATGGCTCATGATCGAGGGACTTTATGGCAATAAAGTAAACTTAGGCAATATAGGTTTCAAGGGTTCATAGAATAGGCGTACTTCAGTTTTGGCAATTATTTCCAGTGAAATGTAGAAATATCATAGTAAAGTTAACAGTACATTCATTTGCTATATGAATGCATACCACGAGTCTCAGTATCATGTTACGTCAAGTAGTTTGAAAATGTTATCTTTCAAATTCAGTGTTTAATCTAGCAAGCAATTTGCAAGTATAACGAGCATATATTCCTTTCAAAGAGTGATTCAAACATGTAAAACAGAGTCGATGATTTTGAGTAAATCATGAGAGTTTTCAAAGTATATAAGTAAACTTAAAACAGTTAAAGCATGTATCTCCCCCAAAAGAGTTATTAAAAACAAGTATTAAAAGTAGGGGTCACGACTCACCTGAAGCGTATCTGACAAGATAGAATTTATAAGACCTATGGAAACGATCACGAAAACATCTTCGATACGAAACCTGAATATAAGGGAAGTCTAAGATTCTGACTTACTACTAACAGTGAGTGTGACGTGAGAAATCGTATAACGATTTGATCGGTGATGTAAGTGTGATATGCTTAAAATGCCTCAAGTTAAAAATATAATATCATATATGATATTATCTTGATTCTTATGTCACTCGACTCAAAATATTATCTTCTCAAAATATGCTGAAATGATATGCAAAGTGAATCGCTAAATTCCTAGTTATAATAAATAACGAATACTAAATAATGCATAACTAAAATGTAAAATGCATATGAAGTGAGGGGTGAAAAATAGAAAATAAAATAAGAATGTCAAGTGAAATTAATTGGTCCTTGTCCTTTCCAAGTTTTATACTTTTTACCCTAACTGCGCTTGCGTTACGTCGTTAGTCATTTGTTAAGTTCCAAAGTTCCATAATAGTCCAATATTTGTCCATATGTCCATATAAGGCTTGGAGTTCAATGATATGTCAATTTAAGTCCTCTATAAACTGTTTTCACAGCTTCAGTCCATAAGTTTCACAGTTTGGCAGTTTCAGTCCCTCAAGTTAGATCGCGTTACATTTTTAGTCCAAAAGTGACAAAATGGTGAGGAAAAAGGTGGCGAGTTTTTCTGAATTATATTTAAGATAAAAGAAGCTTATTTTAACAGCTTATTTGCTCAGTAGCTTATCTTTCACATCTTGGGCCCTTAACGAGCCAAAACACTAACCCGTTAACTCTTTTTAATTTGTACACTTTGAAGTGAGTTGGGTAAGTTCAAATGTCTACTTTTTACATCTCATTTTCATATTTAAAAGCTTCCTAAAATCAGCCGATCCCACAGCTTATAAACACTTAATGGTTTATAAAGTCCATGCGTTATTTTTAGTTGTTTTCAAATATGGTTTCTGTGACTTGCTTAGGCTGTTTTAAAGGGTCGAATCACGATTATTTTTACATGATGTTCATACGAAAAATGTAGCTTGTTAGAAGGTCTATGAGGTCGTATAAAAATAAAGTGTAGTCGTTAGATTGAAAGTCGAGTTGTATGGTCATTTTTAAGGTGACGAGAGGCTGTTTTTAATAAATAGAACGCTTAGTAAGTGTTTGCTAGTTACCAGTTTTACGTGTGAGATATAGTTTATATACGTTCGAGTGATGTTTAAATGGGTCATGTAAGCATGCGTGTGGGGTGCATGTGATTGTTAAAACCTCACAAGAGTGAGTTCGTCATTTTACATGGTTCTAAATGAGTTACTGTGTTTTCAAAATATAAAGGTATTATACGTTCGGGTGGGAAACAAAAATGATGCATGGCGTGATATGCATAAGTGATATTTTAGACGTGAAATTAGGGTGTGAATGATTTCTAACTCGTCTTCTGTGAGATTTGTACGCATATGGGTTTCATGCAATTTATTCAAGTAACATAAACATATTAGGTAACATGATGCGTTCGAATGTAAATAAGAACATGCATGTGTGATATGTGATCGTGAGGAATGAAAGCAAAAGAGATGTTAGATACTTACTACACCTTCTAGAGGTGGTGAAGAACCTATGAAGGTCGAATGGAGCACGAGAGTGAGGACAGTCCACTTGCTAGACACGCTATACGTGTTTTATTTACTTGTTCGTTTGTTCTCTATCTAGAGGCAGGAGGTTTGCTGGGTTTTTAAGGTGATAGGTGAGAGTGAAATGAGTGAAAAGTGAGTGAGATGGGTGGCTAAAAGAGGTGAGATATATAGAGATGGATTTCACACGTTTTTATTGACTATTGACTCTCCAAATCAATCATTGAGTGATACTGTGTATGAATGGACACATAGGCTAGTTTTCTGACATGAAGAGATTTTCAAGATAGATAAGGTAGAATAGGAAAACCTTATCTTAGTTGGTGCTTCATGTTTTCTTTTCTAACGAGTGCAAAAGTGGACTAGCGAGCTCTAAACCTTTCCTGCTGTCTTAACCACTTTCTAAACATTCTATTATGTTAAAAATAGCATTAGTGAGACGTAGGAACAATCGGATTTCGAAATGGTTGGGTTTTGTCATTTTTACTTATGCGTTTTGAGATAATATGGGACAAACGAATTGGTCTTGAGAATCATAGTAAAACGTGACCTCTAAATCTAGAACATGACTCGTGTATAGTCTAGCAGGTGGTGATCGAGGTGGTCCAAAAATATTCGAGGGTTGTGTTAAATATTCGAGAGAACGCGAGTCATTTTGGAGGGTGTTTGGCTTGTCGAACTTACATGAAATAGCAAAAGAAAAATGACTTGGGAGTTGGGCTTGTGTGGCGTGGGCTGGGCTGAGGGTCCGGTTGGTTTGTGTTGTTTGGTTAATTTTGTGAAATTAAGTGTAGTTAGTGAAATATAAATGTAACTAGTGGAAATTTGAATGTGATTAATGTATAATTGTAATCAAGTTATAGGTTTAGTAGTTTTAACTATAACGTGTAATTTGTGTAATATAGATTTAGCGTAAATGGTGTTTTGTGAATCACTGAGTCTCGAGGTACATGTCGCTATTTAATATATGTCGCGAAAACGTAACGTGATAATAATAACAATAAGAGAAAAATTTTAATTTTCCCGTAAAAATGGGTTTTGTTAAACGGTAAGTTGAGATTATCATTAATCAATGAGGATTATTACGATGGATTTTTACGGTGTCTTACAAATTTCTTATTTATGATTATGAGTACTAAAGTTGTCAAATAAAAAAAATATTAGGTAAATTTTAAGATTGCACGTGATCAGAAAAGACACATTTTATTCAAAAAAATAATAATAATAAATAAAAAAGAAAAATAAAAATAAAATAAAATTACACTTCGTGATTTAAACTCGGGTATGGCCGATGTCACACCAGGCTCCTATGTGGGTCCGTCCTTGATCATAAATCAAGTCTAAGAAACTTAAAAACTTGTTGAGAGACTTCTTTGTGAAAATTGAAAGAGAGCATAAAAGTTGTGTAAGCGGCCAAATGGTTGTTTACTTTACTGTTAAAGGACATGATGGTGGGTTTACTCTTTCTTAGGGGCTGCTTGGTTGGGGGATAGGGGGTGGGGAATGGGAAAGCATTGATTGATAATGCTTGGTAGACCACAAGGAATATAATGATTACCCCGTACAGGGTAATCAACCATTATAGAGTAAATTGGGGGGTAAGGTAATGATTACCCACCATCACCCATTCCTTTGCATTTCTTTTCCCTTTCTCTTTCCCTTTGCATTCCCCTCTACTGAACCAAGCGGGCCCTTAATTGCAAGACACATCAAAACTTTTCTTTTCTATTAAAATCCAATTTAGACATTTATATTTAAAAGTCGTTTAATTAAAAAAGAAAGTAAACAACCTCTAAGTACAATTACATATGATTTAAATAAGTGCAAGGTGTATATATTTGATGGGATAGGTTATTAAGACCCCTCTTAAAACGCTATTTGTACCCTCATGTTTTTTTTTTTTTTTTCATTTTATTTTATTTTATAATTTTTTATTATAAAACTACAAAACTTAAAGTACGGAACATAAAATATAGAGTTTAACAAGTTAAAAATATTAAATTGGCAAAAAATACGAAACATAAATTGATAAAAAATTGTGTTATGCTATTAACAGGAAAGTTAAAAAATAATGTTTTATTCTTTTTTGTAAACCATAAGGTACCAATAGTAATACCCGTATATATTATATTAGCTAAGATTGATTAGGGATGTTGATTATGTGTACTAATCAATTAACAATTATTATTCTATATAAGGAACAAAAAACAGAGTATCAATCCAGTGAAAAGCATTAGAAAAATAGGAAGCATTAATTATTAAGTTATTTCTTTAGTAAGTATCCGGTTTCATTGAGAAGGCTTAGATTGGGTGTAACGAGCTCGGAAACCCGCGCGTTGCTGCGGGGGTGTTGTGGTAATGTTTGTTTAGATGCAATTGTTAGTATATGACTGTGTTTAGAATAGGTATTGTGCTAATGCTTAAAAATTTATGATTAAGACATTGTGTGAAACCTATTTGTATAAAACAAATGATTTAGAAAGACCTAATACAACCAATGAATATCACTGCAACAACATTAGTAACACAGACTTCCCAACACCTGTAATATACAAAAGACCATAATGACATCAATTAAGAAACACAAAGCAAGTTCCAAACATTATTGAAGATTTTCCTTATACAAACAACATCTACCAAAGAGGGTAGAACTCTTAAGAGAATGAGCATCTACTCGTGGTACATTCAGAGAAATTGTAATGTAAATAAAAAAAAAAATATAAATCAAAAGAAAATATGAGGCAACGAAGTATTTAAGCGTAATTGCAAGGATCCACTGGAGTAACAGGAAGAAGATTTTAAATAGTCTAACAGTTATTGATTAACATATGTTTTAACACATATTTGTGCACCTGATGTGTGCACTTGGAACATAAATATTTTACAAAACATGTACTATGGCAACCTATAGTGTGCTAATGTAGTCAAGAAAAAATGGCTAGACTGTAGAAAAGAAGGCAACATCGTTAGCCGAACGGAAGGCTGCATCATCCAGCTTTCTTTTCACCTTATCAAGCGCATCTACATTTCCCAAAGATTGATTGTAAAATAACCTATTCGTATCCGTCGTAAGCAAAATATTACCTTGTATGATTGAACTTTATGGATGTTGCGTTGTCAAGAAGTCCTTGTACGAATATAATCTGAGATCATGCGCAATCTGTCTCCAGTAATGATAATCTGTTTCTGATAGCGCACGACCTTCCTGTACATGCCGGTGTGCCTAAGCGACAGAAATTACATCATAAAGATTGTATCATGCAAAAAAAATATCATTCAGTGACAGTGTTTGGGGTTGTGGACATACTTGCGAGACTTTAGCTACTTATTCACTCACTCCATATTAATTTTCAGTAGCTTCATCAATTTAAACTCACTTTATTGAGGAGGACCATGATTGCGCATGATCTCAGATTATATTTCATTATTACATAAGCCTATGTGTTTGGTTTCTTTTCAGCTCTTTTTTTTATTAATTTTTTTTATTATTAATTTTTTTTTTTCAGTTTATGAACTTATATTTCATCTGTAGGTCTTGATAAGCAAGCAAACCAAAAGATATGAGCTTAAACAAATACCCCGTTAGCGTACCAACTACATAATTATTTAATGTTGTTAGGAATATAAATATTCAGATGAAGGCTCGGTCACCCCGAGCATCTATTTAGCATTCACATAGCTCGTAGGCTTATTTATATTAGTTTAGTATTATTAGTAATATTAGTATTATAGTTTTATTAGACTAGTCATATTTATTATTGTGGAGTGGGTCGGGGCTTTCCCCACTGTCAGCTCACTCCACAGCCCACTAGGGGCACAAATATTAGTAACTATATAAGACCCTTCCCACACATGGGAAGGGTTGGAACTCTCATTTCACTTAATTTAACATTCCAGTTTTTCTCTCTAAGGGTTCCCTCTCTCTCTCTAAACTTCTCTCTACAAACTAACTCAAATGGGTTTCTTGATCTTTCAAGATCCAAGACCACCCGAATAGATCCACAGAATCAAAAAGGTTAGATCTTACAATTGGTATCAAGAGCCATGGTTAGGTTCGTTTGATTGTGCTTAGATTTGTGGTGTCCATTTTTCTTGTTCTCATTTTTGTGGTTCGAATTTAATTTTCAAATTCTGGTAGGAATCTATTTTATTGTGTTAACTTTACTGTTCGTATTTCACAAACAAAATCTAGTCTATATATTGTTTTTGTTTTGGGCATTTAACAGTGTTAGCTAAGATTGAGTTTGGGCCCAACTTGTTTCATTTTCTCATTATTGTGTTGGGTCATACGTTTGACATCCGGATTGTGGTTCATTTTCTCATAAAGTGTTTCATTTTCTCACAACTGTGTTTTTCTTATGCGCATTTAAGAACATCCGGATTGGGTTACTTTTGGTTCAAAAATTAATGTTGTTCTTTCGGTTCGAACATGAAGTCACGAAAAGCTCACTGATTATGACTTTATTCACGTCTTATGCCGTATCTTTCTCGGTATTTCTGGGGTGTTGTGGCTTATTTGAGATGGTATAAGCTCAGTTTTGATGGTTGTTCTTGGTTGCTGTTTGTGTCAAAAGGTGATGTTCATAGTTGCGGTTTGTGTCTTGTTGGGATTGGTGTTTGGAGTGTAGCTGCAAAAAGAGGTATAAGACAAAACTGGGTGAAAGTGACAGCTTTGACTGGTCAAAGTTGCGGTTTGTCTCTTGCTATTTGTGTTGTGCGGTTTGTGTTGTGCGGGTTGTCTGTGCGGTTTGTGTTGTGCGGTTTGTCTGTGCGGTTTGTATTGTGCGGTTTGTCTGTGCGGTTTGTGTCTTGCGGTTTGTCCAAGACAGTGACAGCTTTGTCTTCTTGTGACTTGCGGCTTGTCTCTTGCGGCTTGTATCCTTAATGTTGCGATTTGTCCATTGCAAAACGATAAAGAAGAAGATGAAGCAGAAATGACACAACGTCTCCAAACCAACTAGACCACAACCAACAACCAGACTCAATCCACAACTATCATCAGTCCAAGTTTCAACGAAACCAACAACAATTACCTATTTGAACCAAGCAACAATCCTCAATCCAACAACTAATCCTAAACCCCGTCACCATCAGCCAACACAACAAGATGATACAACAAATCCAACAATCGTTATCCTAATTCAACATCCTACAATGACTAGAACTTAAACGACTACAACAAGACGTTAAACGAAAAGTACTACTGATCTCAGATTGTTTTTTCGTGGCAGTTCAGATGCACCTACAAGACCACTCAAGATCTTACACACGAAAATAAATCATCATTGATCCTGTCGAAAGTCAATTCATTTTATATATACGAAACCAGAAAGATAAAGTATATAACAATTATGTTATTCCTTTTTCTTGATTCGATCAAACTCAAACGGAAAAACACAAATCATTATCGGATCTATGTTCTTATTTCGTGCTATACAAGATTATAACAAGACCTTTTCTTGAAGATGAACTTCATTTAAATCTTCGAACCTATAAAGAAAAGACATTAACAATGATGTCACAGAGTCAAAACCTTACCCGAGACCCATAGGATCTTGAAGACGTAATTGTTTTCTTGATTTGGATAGAGAAGAAAACTTCATTACAACAAGGTAAAGGTTCGGTAGAGATTGTGGCAGTGGTTATGTTGTTCAATCAGGAGGGTTTATATTCGGTTTAGATTAGGTGTGTTTGATTATGATCGATAACTAATTGAGATGAGATCCGTTTGTGTTGATTTGTTTGGTGAAAGATTAGTTACTGATTTGTGTTGAGTGATGCCGATTCTATAACTGAAGTGAAATGAAGGAGAGAATTGGTAGGCGATTAATATGAGATTAGGGTTATCTTGAGTGAGTAATTAGTGGTGTTATTTATATCCGGATGATTAGGGTTGTGTACTAATGGGCTTTGTGATTCATTGGTTTGTGGACTCGGACCGGATTGTGTGAATGGTTAATGAGTTGAATGGGCTGAGTAGTTTAACTACTTCTATTGGGCTGGACAAAATCCTTAAGATGGATTTAGCCATGTTCATGGTTATATTGGATTTTTAATAGAGCGTAAGATGGATTTGGGTTTAATAGCACAGGACGTGAATCATGGCTTACATTATTTTTTCTGATTTGGATATTATGGTTGTAGTTGGACTAGATGTTATTGGGCTGAGGGGTTAGCAAGCGCCATCTTGTTTGTCTGAAACGTGTATATGATATCAAGTGGGCTGCAAAGTCTTTATCACAAAGATTGGAGTTGGCCTACGTTGGCTTGGGTTAACTTTGGGCTTGAACAAGATGGACTAAAGGAATGGTATTTCGGTCATTATTCTCACGAGGATACACACGTCACGGCTGGCTATTTGGGTATATGAATGTCAATGTGATTTCAGAGGTGTGTATTTGGCAACTTTGTCCTATTGGTGCCTGCGATTTGAGTGAACCTGCAATTTGATCTTTGCGATTTGAGTTACAGTTGACTAATTGCAATTTGGTTAATTGCAAATTGAAAAGTTACTATTTGACTTGTTGCGACTTGATTGATTGCGATTTGACCAGTTGCGATTTGACGTTGCGAGTTGACACTTGCGATTTGACTAATTGTGATTTGGTTGATTGCAATATGACTTGTTGCAAATTGACAATCTGTGACTTGACTTGTTGCGATTAGAGCAAATTGTGATTTGACTCATGTGACTTGAATTTCGAAGATTAGTATTGCACTTCACTCTAGGCTATTCTTGCTGATTTCACGGTTTCTCTTGTAGATTTTAGAAAATCCCACGAAAGATTCGATTTCTCGGTTTAAATCTCAAGAGCTGTAAAATCCCGTGAAATTAATTTTGGACAAGTGGGCTAGACTTGGATTTAGACATAATAAAACTTACGGGGTTTGACTAATTTTTCGGGATAAGCTTGTGCTTCGAGATCGGCAGGAATTGGAAAATTATGGTAACTTGGTTGGTTTGTTAATTCACGGGTTGGTGTACTTAGTGTCTCAAACATCTCGGGGTTGGATGGATGCACGATGTTTGATGACCCTTGCTCGAGCGTATTTATGGTGATTAGACTTGGATGTTCAAGAGATGGATATATACAATAAAGGATGGAAGGTTGGGTATATATCACTACCTATATTTAAAGGAGTTACGTTGTTGTGCTCAATATAGGTTCTAAATCACAAATTTAGTGCAAGTATAAGACGCGGACTTGTCCTTTATCAAGCTTTATCAAGTGATTGTTGTTTCTCAAGCTTCTAATGGGATTGTAGTACAAGATCTTCTCAAGAGGTGGTCAGACTTAAAGACGGGAGGTGGTTTGTTCAGAGACGTGTTTTAACCTGTTACACATTCTATAGTTAAACATATTTCATCAAGCGGTTTTGGCATATTATGAGCTTCAGGGAATTTTATTTTAATCTGCTAAACCATTGATGAGGAGACAAACGAGGGGTTACTACAAGAGAGTCTTATTCACCATCTTTGTTGCAGTTGTTTTATTTGTCTCTTTTCATGTATTATGCTTGACAAATTCACAAACATCACGGACTCTCAGCTTTGGCAAAAAGGTCATTTCATGTCCTTTTTGAGGGGGAGAATTAGCGCGAGTTTCCTAGCAGTTCCGTCTCCAGCGATGTGAATTTTAGCGGTTCCGGTTACAGCGGGTCAAATCGTATCGGTTCAGTCTCCAGCGGTTTGAATCTTAGCAGTTCCGGTTACAGCGGGTCAGATCGTAGCGATTCAGGATTCAGTGGTTCAGTCTCCAGCAGTTTGAATATTAGCGGTTCCAGTTTCAGTGGTTTGGGTCTTATCAAATTGCCTAAGATTTCAGCAGTTTGATACTTACTGTTGTGCAGTTTGTTCTTGAATTTATTTATCGGTTAAATTTCAAGAACTGTAAAATCCTGTACACAGTATGACAACTATTCCATACACTGCACCTGATAACATCCAAGTAGCTGGGTTAGACAGCTTTGTTTGATAGGACTGACTATGAGTCATGGGCACTGCTAAGAATTAGCGCATGTTTCTTCTCCCTTTGACTATTCAACCGCACAAAATGATCACAAAGTTAATTTGGTATTCCTTGTTTGAGATTGAAGTTGAATTTCACGAAGGCGTCTACTTAGTTTATCTTGAAGTCGGGGTTGGTTGGATGCATGACCTTCAATGATAACTTGCTCGTGCTTAAAATTTAAGTTGAAGACTTGGGTTATCTAGTTACCAGCAGTCGGGGTAACTATCACTTAAGAGTCATGGGAGTACTCAGTGTCACACGTCAATGACGTTGTCGATAATCGCAAGAGGTGTTAATGTCTCATACGTTGGTTGGGTATTGAGCAGTTAGAGATTTGTTTGGAGCATTAATTTTCTACACCGTTCTTCCAACATTAGTGCAAGCTTAAGTAACCAATTTGGGGACTTCTACTTCAGTTTTTCAATATTGGTATATCGGGTTTCCTTCATCATGTGGTCACAAATAGATGTTTGTGTACGAGGTTGGTCAGTTGGACAAAGGTTTAAAAGTTGTGATGTGATCTGTAATTCTCACAAGATATTCTTAACCCAAACAAATGTTCACCAAAACCAAATCAGTCATGCCACATTCAATCTGTTACTGTCTCACGGTTTCTTCTTGGTTTTGTAAAATCCCGCGAAAGAACTTATTTCTCGGTTTAAACCATAGATTTGTAAAATCCCGTGATGATGGGCTTAGCGCTCTTGACCATGATAGGGTTAAAACCATTATCAAAGTTCAGCTATTACATCACAAATGGCTGGATTGGGGCATTTAATCGACAAGATGTGACTATGGCGTTTGTTCAGTATTATTTATTTGAGGCTGAAGTGAAATTTCATGGGTGCGTGTACTTAGTATCTGAAGATATCAGGGAGGTTGGATGAAGATTCTTCGAGATCCTTGTTCGAGCTTTCAACATATACAATGACGAGGACTTGGATATCTAGTTATTTTTTCTTTCTCTCTATTGCAAAATAACTATCACTTTAAGGAGTCACGTTGTAGTGCTCAGTGTCACACGAAGTTGTGGATATCCAAGAGGTGATGTACGTCTTATACTTGATGGTTGGTTAGTTGAAGAGTATAGAGTACTTAGGGATTCTATGTTGCACGAAGTCTCTACACCGCTCTTTGTCATGCAATAGTACAAGTTTAAGTCACAAGTTCGGGGTATATTACTTTAGTCTCAAGTACATCATATTGGGTATTTCTCCATCAGTGGTCACGACGTCAAGCCGACAAAATGATAATGGGGTTGGTAACGAGTTAGATAAGAGAAGTAGTAAAGAGAGAGATAATGACGTCTGTACACATCAGTGCAGGCCTCGCTCTTCATCATAATGACGTCTGAACACATCTGTTCAGGCCTCGTTCTTCAAAGAAAAGAAAAGTGTACGCTTGAGTGCACTTTATCTTCAAAAGAAGAGGAATCTTCTTATTTATGGCCATTCTCATCAACAAGTTTTATGCTCTTTCCGTGCTTATTCAGTCTTCAAGTGGATCGGCACATATTGGAGTATATTTTTATTCACGTATTCAACCAAAAATTGCAGTTGACAGGCATATGCAATTTTTGAGGGGGGGAAAGGGTGAATAAACAACATGTCAGTCTTCAAGAACCGTCAAGTGGAGCTACTTACCGTTGATGGTATTCATATTCACTAGTTCAATCATCAAAAATTGCAGTTGGCAGGCATATGCAATTTTTGAGGGGGGGAAAGGGTGAATATTAATCTGCATGTTGATTGATGATTGAGAAATGGTCATACTCAGGCTTTTAATTCCAAATCAGCTCAAAAGGCGTTTTGTTTTTAATGACTTTGGACGGGAGGCGGTTAATCACATACGCCTCGGTTAGAACGCATTCTCCCCAAAATCGTTTAGGAAGATTTGCATCAAACCTTAAAGCCCGAGCAGTTTCGAGCAGGTGTCTGTGCTTCCTCTCGACAACACCATTTTGTTGGGGAGTGTGTGGGCAAGTGGTTTCTAATAAGATTCCATTCTCGTTGTAAAAATTTAGCATGTTGTTAGATGTGAATTCCCCACCATTATCACACCTTATCCTTTTGATTTGCTTTTCGAATTGAACTTCAACCCTTTTATGAAAATCCATGAGACATTTGCTGGCCTCACTTTTATGTTTAATGAGGAATACCCATACCGTTCTACTGAAATCGTCAACTATAGTAATAAAATAGTTGGCTCTTGTATACAAAGGTACCCAATAACCTCCCCATATATCACAATGAATTAATTGAAAGGGAGCATTCTTTTTAATATAACTAGAAGGAAAAGGTGTTCTGACATGTTTTGCTTTAGCACAAGAATCACAAAAATTATCAAAATCAAAAGTACTTGTTTTGAGAAAATCAACTTTAGCTAGTTTCCCCTTTGATGCATGTCCAAGTCTATTATGCCATGTCTCAACTGTGGTTGCCATGGCTCTTCTTCCTTGAACCATCTTCATTCGGTATAGTCCCCCTTCGCATCTACCCGCACCAATCAAGTTCCTCCTCTGTAATCCCTGCATAACACAAAAATTGGGGAAGAATGATATGCAACATTGAAGGTCGTGACTAAGGCGACTAACAGAAAGAAGATTGCATTTGAAATCAGGTATATAAAGAACCCCTTTCACTTTTGCTCCTCCTGGAAGCGTGTGATCCCCTTTTCCTTTAACTGGAATCGATTCCCCAGTTGGGATAACAAGAACGTTGGATAAATGAGTTATATATTCGGTGCACCCCGAATCAATAATCAACTCACCTTCGACGTCTTCTTTATGAGCCATGTTAGCAATAGGTTTTGAACTTTTACCATTGGCCAATCCAGAAAAGTGCTTCAGGACGAGTTGGTAGTCCTCGTGTGTCAACCCGGGAATGGGACTAGTCTCTGCCTTGACACAAGCAGCCTTTCTTTTGATCTTTTCTCCTTTCTTTCCTGGCCACCACTCTGGTTACCCGATCAACTTGAAGCAGCCCTCACGCGTGTGACCATCTCTGTTGCATTCGGTGCAGTGTTTATTTCCTTCCTCCACGGCTTTGGCTCCATTTCTTTCTTTGTTCAGACCATGAGGGCCATTGCGCCTTTGAAAGGCCTTGAAAGCAGCGGATTCATGTGTGGTATTTTCATTCGAGATGGCTCTTTGTCTCTCATCCTCGGCTACCATATGATATGCGGTGCCAAAGGAAGGGAGCAGTTTTATGGCTAGGATCTGGGTTCTAATAACAGAGAACTCGGTATCCAAACCCATAAGAAATTCATAAAGGCGCTCATTTTCTTGATGCTCGTTGATTTTCTTGCCAAAATCACATAAACATTTATCACAGGTGCATCGAGGAAAGGGTTGTATGGATTGGGATTCGTCCCATATTGACCGCAATTGGGTGACATAAGTGGACACCGAAGCACCACTTTGTCGAGTGGAGGCTATCTTTTGTTTCAATTCGTATGCCCTAGGGGCACTCTCCTTTCCAAAACGTTCGCTTAAGTCTGACCATATTTTTGATGCCGTATCTGCATACTTCACGCTGTTTCGTATGTTCTTCTCTATGGCTGTTGTTAACCAGCCCTTTATCATGGCATCAACACGCATCCATGGCATGTATTCCTTGGATGTTTTCTCCGGTTTCTTTATCGTCCCATCAACAAACTCCACTTTGTTTTTGGAAAAGAGAAAGTTTGTCATCTCTTGACTCCAATCGGCATAATTGTTGTTGGTGAGGACCTCGTTTACATGTAGTTGTTTGGGGAAGTCAGATGGATGGAGGTAATAGGGTGAGTCGTGTGTGATCCCACCGCCTTCACCCCCATTTTTGTTGCTATCATCTCTTCCTGCCATCCTTTAGGTTTGTGATTGATTAAAAAACAAGGTTTATGAAAACCTGCTCTGGTACCATCTAGGAATCGATGGAACAGAAGAAGATAAAGGTGAATGTTTTCCCTTTTTTTCTGTTATTGAATCAATGGTAAAACAAGAATAAATACCGATACAACCATTGACCTTACCATAAATCATTCCTCTAAATAAGGAGAGGATTGATACTATTAAACATAGGAAATCAAATATAAAAAAAGAAGATATGTAAAAATCCAATAAACATTTGAGCTATTTTATCTTTTGAAAGAAAAATTAAGAATTAAGTAATATAATTTGGCCATTGTCCAACAAAACATGACTTTTAACATATACTCGTAGCTTTTACATGAGGGTTTTTAAGATAAGGGATGACACGAAAATATAACTAACTTGTCATTTTATGCTTTGTTGTGTTGGTGTTTTTATTTTTTCTTATTGTATGATTATACTTTTGAATTTCATCAATTGTGTGTATTTTGTGACCATTTTACCCATCCGTAGTTTCGTTTATCAACACTCCTATTAACGAAGAGGGTAAAATGGTCACGAGATACACACAATAGACGGAATTTAAAAATATAATGTATACAATAAGAAAAATTAAAAATAAGTAAACGACAAAACAAAAAGCGACAACTTAGTTACATTTTTCTTTTCTTTTTTTGCCTTTTACCCATAAAATAAACATCGAAAAACAAATCTACTCATTGTTGTAAATTTACATTGTTTTCATTAGCTTGACTAGTTTAATTCAAGGTAAGTAACATGTTAATTCATATTTGGTGCAAATAATTTCGACGTGATCGCAATAATCTTTTCTTAAGAAAAGAGTTTTACAGGTTTGTGTTTTTATGACGACGGCTTAAACGCTGTGAACATATGTCGACTAAAAGACTAAAATTCATAATTACTTAGAAAAAAGGTAAGTAACATAATTAGGAATGATAAAAACATAACAACGTGTTTTGTAAACATTGCTTATCATAAAGGTCATCCTTAATAATTCCACGATACAAAGATGCTTCTCCTGAAAATAAAACTATTGATGTGAACATTTAACAACCAAAAAGATATGATTTTTTTATATAAATATTTTAACATTATTCAAAAGACTGCTTGGACACAGCTACTTCATTGCTGGCTCTTGGTAACCAAATAGACCCTACAACTAGGGGTGGCAATTTTCGACACGACACGAAACCCGACTTGAGACCGACACAAAAATTAACAGGTTAGGGTTGAGGCTAAATTAGTTTCGGGTCATTTTTGGGTCGACCTGATTGATCCGTTTATTAAACGGGTCAGGTTCAGGTCGAGTATAATTAAATCAGGTCGACCTGATAACCCGTTTAACTTTTTAGAAAATATAAAAAAAGTAAATACACGTTACTTATTAGCTTAGTTACAAGAAAAATAAAAAGTAATTGCATTGAAAGTTGATTCGATGTATTTGACTGAAAAGATGTATTGACTCTTACTCCATCTCTACTTTAACTCCATGGTCCATAATTCCATGTGATGTCTCCATACTTTAATTAGTTTAATACTCCATGTCTAGTTCAAGAGATTCTCTAATTCTCTTGTTTTTAAACCACTATAATCAACAAATTAACCCACATTTGATTACCGGAGCTGGTACGCAACATATAAGCTTGCATATTCTAGATTTATATGGAAAGAAAGAATATAGCCCCGCTTAGATTAATTCATTATATTTGTTTGAATATTGCAGGAAATCCAAGAATATAGTACCCCAAACACTATTGCTGTTCTGCTACTACTCATTCCTCCTTCAACACTTTCAACAAAAAGCCAGTAATATTAATTAAACGGGTTATATGGGTCGGTTGAGGTTGACCCGAATCAGGTTAGGGTCGAGATTACTGACCCGTTTATATAATCAGGTCAGGTTTGGTTCGAAGGTTTCTGACCCGCGAACCCACGAACCCGAACCCGCGAACCCAGACCCGACCCGAATTGCCACCCCTACCTACAACATCTTGGGCTCACCACTCACTTATTTGACCGCCGTTGACACCCACTATCACCTAACTGTGTGTCCCACGCGCCACCATTGCGATCATTACAAAACATAAGACCCTTGACCAAATACCTAAACCCTCATTTGTTATTATTATTAGAGTAAATTACACCATTTGTCTATGAGGTTTAGGTTAAATTTCACTCTGAGTACTTTTTTTTTTTTTTTTTTTTTTTTTTTTTTGCATCGTTGGTCTCTATTTGAAAACTATTGCACACCGGTGGTCCTTATCGTTAACTGTCATTATCTTTTTCCATTAGTAAGTGGCAATTTTAGTCCATTAACCAAACAAGCGTTTGCAACGTTAGTCCTTTTACTAACGACCGTTTGCAACGTTAGTCCTTTTTTGAAAAATATTTTTTTTTCGAAATAATATTTTTTTTCGAAATAATTTTTTTTTTCGAAATAATTTTTTTAGAAAAACATTTTTTTTTTGGAAATAATTTGCTTACATGTGCTTCGAAAAAAAATATTTTTCTAAAAAAAATTTTCGAAAAAATTATTTCAAAAAAAAAAATTTTCTAAAAAAATTATTTCGAAAAAAATAATTTTCTAAAAAAATTATTTCTAAAAAAAAATATTTTTCTAAAAAAATTATTTTGAAAAAAAAATATTTTTCAAAAAAGGACTAACGTTGCAAACGTTGCAAACGGCCGTTAGTAAAAGGTCTAACGTTGCAAACGCTTGTTTGGTTAATGGACTAACATTGCCACTTACTAACGGAAAAGATAATGACAGTTAACGATAAGGACCACCGGTGTGCAATAGTTTCCAAATAGGGACCAACGATGCAACAAAAAAAAAAAAAGGACTCAGAGTGAAATTTACCCTAAACCCCAAGGACGAACGATGTAATTTACTCTTATTATTATTATTATTATTATTATTATTATTATTATTATTATTATTATTATTATTATTATTATTATTTATTTATTATTATTATTTATTTATTTATTTATTTTATTAAAAGAATACTTTCATTAGAAAAACCATAGGATTACAAGAAATTAGTAGGGAGCCTCGACACTAACTGGGCCCCCACACCTTTAGCAATTGCAAAACTAATCCTACTGAAGATATGAATAGCAGAACGCGCTCCAATGTCTTGAGTTATAGAGAACTTCCGGATCCGCTTTAGTAAGGTCACAGCATCTGTCTCAAGTTCATCTAGAGAGGAAAATGAGAAAGGGAGGAACACATATCCAATCTCCGCACACTTACTCCCATACTTGACGCGTTTACGTTGTGCAGCGTCAGTTACCACACGACCTGGCACAAAGTCAATCATACCAGTTTGCGTCAAGGGAGACGACCCGGTCAGATCGACACATACGTCCTTCCCAGCAATATATCAGCTGGACGTAAGGCTTGCTCCCTTTCACCACATAGCCCGATGTCAACTTCTTTACGAGCCAAGACCCCGGATCGGGAACAGATGTTAGCCAGAGTATCCCGCACCGCATTGTGCCGATGTTTGATACCAATAATGCCATTGCACGATACAACATGGTCCCCGTAAATATCCCCTGTAGAAACCTTGGAGCAAGCTGAGCACGGCCTCTGAACAGAAAATAGGGGAACACCTAGCCTATAGCATAATACACACCGGTAAGTTCTGGCGTTCATAGTCTGTCCCAACCCAGAGATCGGAACCACCCTAAGCCAGTCTGAAGTGTAGTCCTCCTTTTGCGAACTCCAGAGTGCCATTTGTCGAGCAGATAGGCAAAAGGTGGATTCAGCCATTTGGGTAACACGTGTGAAATATATGTCTGCCAATTTCTTCATGAGTTTGGGGGCAGCGATCTCATCCGGGTTACTCAAAAGGTCGATCTCCATTTTCGCTTCGAAGGAAGGTCCAGAAGTTACAATATCAGAATGTCGGAGGAGCTTAGTTTGTAAGCTGGCAGACTGGAGTCGAGATGCAAGGAAAACATAGTTCAAGGCATCACTTGCAGAGTATACACCAAGCCCACCAAAAGCAAATGGCAGAGTGGCCAGTCTCCATTGCCAATCACCAAAACCAGGACCAGAAGCCGTGACAATACGCTCCAGAGAGGAACGAAGTGCCGCATCAAATGAAATGTGGGCTCGCTCAAAGACCTGAGGAGTGCATGTGCGCATAGAAAAATATAGCTTGGAAATGCCAGCACAAGCACGAAGGAGCAACAACTCACATTGAGGGTCCTTAAGCTTAGCAACCGCCTCCATGAGCTCAATAGTTTTGGCAGCCCTTTTCAGAACAAGCTCACTGCTAAAATCAAAGTCCACACTAGCAGGCCCACGCAATAATTTAACACCATGTAACGGGCGAGCAATATTAGGTGGGAAGACACCTGCGAGCATGCTTCTAGGATCTTCCTTTAGCAAAAAAACCTCAGTTTTATCAACATTGAGGTGTAGCCCGCGTCGTGGTCCATCAATCATAATAAGCTCTAAAACCTTCCCCACGATCAAGGTATCTCCAATAATAGTGCCATCATCAAGATACCAAGCCTGAAGGGGAAGACTAAAGGAGTCTCTAATCTTGCATATCAATGGATGTAACACTAAAGCAAAGAGAAGAGGTCCAAGTGGATCTCCTTGTTGTACCCCCTGGTGCGACCATAATGTATGTTCTCCGTAATATAATCTAGCAGGCCTGGAGGAACAAAATTCCACCCAACGTGAAATGGTAGGACAACGTAGACGAACCTCTTGTAACATGACCTCACGGTCTGCCAAATTGAAGGCGTTTTTGAAATCCACCAGTAACATCGAAAGACCCACCTCGCCACCACGGTCTTCAAGAAACCTATTCACGGCATGGAGAATAGCCTCTCCCCCTCCAGGTACCCCAACACCAAACTGAAGATCATTCAAATAACCATCTAAGGAATGACTGATCATGGAAGCACCAACCTTGGAGACTAAACGTCTCCAAATAGTACCCACAGCAATGGGACGGATACCACCTCCAGGCTTGATCAGCGGTGTGAGAGGAGCACTAGCAATATACTCACCCAGTGCCCTAGGACATTTACCATCGAGAAAAAGATTTACCAAATGGGTAATAGAATCGATTAACTCATCAGATATAGCCACATCAGCACCACTAAAACAATCCAAAAGGTGTTGGGCGCGCAAACCATCTCGACCACAAGAGGTACCACGGGGGAAACTCTTGATCATATCAAGAACCACAGCAGGAGATGCAATGAGGTTATGATGATCAATAGGTATATCCGGCAGAGAAGGAGCAGACTTGAAAGGATGCTTAGCTTTTAAGTCCTCAAGAGTGGTATCGTTATAAGGAGCAACACCTGACGAAGAAAGAACTCTGACAGCTGCAGTATAATGGCCATCACAAATCTTCCTCTTACATTGCTTGACATTACGCTCCCCCAAGTCCAGGTTCTCCTCATCACTATTAGACCATACAGGGGAGGGTTCAGCTAAAACTTCTCTAACAAGCTGCAGACTACCGCTAGATGTACCCCAGGAGTGGATGGTATTAGAGATATATTCTTCTTGGCGTTGGCGCTTAATAGCAGACCTACACTCCATGTTACTCCTCGGGCAAAAGGTTTTAAGGGGACAAAGAGGCAAGACCAATAGGCTAACCCAACAAGAGATGTCATCAGGTGTGCAGATCACCTTATCAAGAGCTCCTTTCAGCCCGCGAGAGAATCCCAAACGACACTTTGGAGGGATGGATTTGACAGTGTGCAACCCTTTAGAAAGCAAAGTGTCAAGTAAGTGTAGATCAAAACCACAATGCTCCTCCAAATCCGGGTCTTCATCACGAGTAAGTTGAACAGAAGAAGGGACACGCGGCTTGACGAGGTCAAACAACACAAACCTAACAACACCATCGCCACAATCAGGGGGTGACACAAAATCAGACCCATGCCGACACTTAGAACGGAAGGTATGCGTCTTAAAACAAACCCCACATAACCAAAGACCCATGCATTTCAACGTAACCTCAGCTGCCTAAAAAACAACAAGATTAGTGGCCAGAGAGAGTTTGGTGGTGGCAAGAGCATCCTCATTGAAATGACGATCACGAAGATGTGAGATCAACGAGGTTTTGGTGAGCCCATTTCCACTGCCGTTCTGACAACCACTTAAACCAACAAAAGGACAATGGAACCGTATGATAGCCATAACAAACGGTATCAAGGCATCACAAGTCCAAATGCAAGATAAATCTCTCCACAAGCCAACTCCCAGGTCAAATAACGGATTTTCCAAAGTCAAACCGCAATTCTTTATGAAAACCACAGGTAGTCCAGAGTCAAACCGCAATTTACTTAGAGTCAAATCACAAGTCGTTCGTGAAGCAAACCGCACTACAAGTAAGACAAAGGTCAAAACGAAATGTGTCTCAAATCGCAACACAACTCAAATCGCAAACCAAAGACAGGATTGCAACTCAAATCGCAACACAGCCCAACTCAAATCGCAAGCCCACTATCCACAAAGGACAAATCGCAACACAATTTTGTCAAAACACAGGGGTTGACTAGAAAAGCAAAAACACGATTAAAGCTTAGCAAAACACGGGCCCCACTACCAAAATGCAACCCCAGCACGCAACCTCCAAATCGCAACTCCAAAAATCGCAATGTTTTAAAAACCGGTTTTTTAGTCGAACCGGCCATGCTTCCGTCACCGGTCGAACCGGACCGGTTGAACCGGCCGAACCGCCCAACAAAAAAAAAAAAAAAAAAAAAAAAGTCAAAAAGTCAAAACCGGTTGAACCGGCCGGTCGAACCGGAAAAACCGGCCAAAACCGAAAAAACCGGCTGGTTCGCTACAGTAACCGGGATTTATAAAAAACCGGGGTTTAAAAACCGGCCGACCAGCCGGAGGCCGGTCGAACCGGCCGGTTCGAACCGGTTTTTAAAACATCACGCAACCTCCAAATCGCAACTCCAAAAATCGCAACCTCCAAATAATATTATTATTATTATTATTAGTTTTATGAATGGCACCTGATTATTTTACTGATAAATTAGTTGCTCATAACATATTTTAGTATTTAGTTTAAAAAAAACATATTTTAGTACTCCTTCCGTCCCAATTTTATTATCCCATTTTTTCATTTCGGGCATCCCAAAATTATTGTCCCATATCAAAAATGGAAAGTGAATAGGTAGTGGAGTTTGGTAAAGTTTACTATATTACCCTTGGTTGAAATTAATATTACAAAATTTAATGAAGTATTAATTAATTGGTTAAGGGTAAACTTGTCATTTGACAAAAAAGTAAAAGAGATAAAGTAGTGATAGTGATGTTTTTCTAAAAGAATGTGCTTTTTGTTATGAGACTATAATTTTGGGATGGAGGGAGTAGTAGCGTACAAATTGATAAATGAACATAAAGTGAAAATTGGAGAAATGTTAAATTGTATGATATCCTTTTCCTCGTGATGAAGCATTTATTGAAACAGTGTTTATGGAACTTTTCAAGAGCTTGTTTATTTATGAGAACATTATGTTTGGCATGCAATCTTTTGGAGCATTTTAAGGGTACTAGAAGTGGAAAGGGTTAAATTTATCATACCTCTCAAATTCAACCAACTTATTCTATAAATTTTCATCTCTCTCAATTTAATTTATCGGCGCCCGATAAATTCTCATCCCTCCCAATTTTATTTTATTTAATTTTTTTTAATTATTTTTTTTAATTATTTTTTTTAATTAAACTAAAATCAATTTAATTAAAAACATAATATTTCACTACAAACTAAAAAGGAAAACTACATTGCAACATTATTTTTAAAAATAAAAAAACTACATAACACTAAATTAAGTCATCAATCGGTGGTGGTTGAGCCGTTGGGTCATCGAGATATGCCAAGTCTAGACCCGCTACGTGCTCCGTAAGATCATATTGGAGACGATGATGGACGTTTTCGTCATGTAACTCCGGTAGTACACTTGGGTCATAAGATACCGGCACCGGTTGGTCCATTATATGAACCGGTGATATTGCCCTCTGGTCGTCCTTTATGATCATGTTGTGCAATATACAACACGTTTCGACGACTTTTCCAATCTTTTCTTTCTCAAAAAACCGGACAGGACGATCCAAAATCTTCCATTTTCCCTTAAGCACACCAAAAGCTCGTTCGACATCTTTTCTTGCCGCCTCTTGTAGTCGCTTGAATTTCTTTTCTTTCGGGTCAACTGGATGCAGATACGCTTTAACAAACGTAGACCACTTAGGATAAATCCCATCGGTAAGGAAATAGCCACGTTTGTAATAGCGCCCGCGTAAAACAAATGAACTATCTGGAGCCGTTCCATTTCGGGCAGTAAGATACAACGGCGACTGATTCAACACATTCATCACGTTTGTAATTGCCGACGTGCATTTTTGTATCGCCGTGAAGCTTTTTTTACCCCTCGTGTCCATGCTTTCATGAAAATACGGGAAACTAGCTTCAATGTCACCAATAATCTTCAAAAACAACCTTTGACTCATACGATACCGATGCCTAAAAAAATGCTCGCCGAACTTAGGGTCTTCGACGAAGTAGTCACGCATTAGTATTTCGTTAGCTTGTTCCCGGCGTCGCTCAATATAAGTGCGTGAATCATTAGAGCTTCCCGAGTCTTCAAGGGCTTCAATCTCTTTTATCGCGTCTAGAAAAAAGGCACATGAACTACCCGTGGATAAATCGGGTAGCATAGGTGGGATGATGATTTCGTCAGAAGATGAAGACATTTTTTTTGTGTGGAGTGTATATGTAAATGGGTGCGTTTTGATTGAATGTTTGTTGATGTTTTTGAAATGGAAGTAGGTATGTATATATAAGTGAAAAAGGGGTTAATTTTAATTTTTTTTAATGACAAACGGCTATTTTTTTTTTTTGGATCAATTCGTATAGCAACCGTCACATGTGAATTTATCACCACCGGGTGTTAATGCCGTTGGGCATAAATTTTGGGCAAACCGATGAGGCCGGCGGCGGTGTTACCGGCGGTAGGGTCCATAAATTTGGCTATACCGCTACCACTCCTAGTACCCTAAGGATAAACTAGGGTATAAAATATAAAATTTGTTGGACAATGAGCGTGTTTTAATTTCATTTGAACGTTTGTATCAAAAAAGTTACTCAAAAAAGCAATGAAATGTAAATAATTGTGCTTTCTGCTACCGCTTCTAGCTACCAAACATATACATATATTTATTATTTTTTTTCACTAGAAAAATTTCTTCTAATGTTTCGTCGTGATTACGAACAATTTCACCATTAACACAATCAACGTCTAGGTGGTGATCCTTCACGCCAACCTGAGCCGAAGAAGATGTTGGAAAATTGGTTGGCAAAAGTGACTTTTGACCAACTTTGGACACAATTATTTATATGTATGTGTCATATATATAAGTAATAGTTTGTATGTTTGCGTTCTTCTCGAAGAGAGCTTCGCAATGAGCCTTTATGTGTCCAAAATAGAGTAGATGTGAATGAGATATCGGGTCTCAAAGTTAGTCATTCGATACCATGACTAAAGTGAAAAAATAGTTTACTTTCTATCCCACATCGGTAGGAGGAGTAAACTAGGGTGGAGTCTATTGTGTATAAATAGACGCCCTAATTCCATAGGTTTTTGCCACATCAAATCAATAAGTATTATTAATTTCCAACATAAGGAATACGCATCTCTTAAGATGAAATTCCTGGCAGTTTAGTTAAGTCCGACAGTACGACTTATTGTTTTGGCTGTTGTACCCTGGGAAACAGACGGCGAATCTGTTTTAAGGAAAGCGTGTCAAACACGTGCGTCGGCTTTTAGTACTTCGTTGTTAATCTCTATTTGGTGATCAAGTAAGTATTTTTGATTATTTTATTGTTTTATTTAATTATCGTTTATTAGTGTCAACATTCTGTTTGTAATTATTTTTCTATTATTTATTTACTGTTAATTTTATTTATCGTAATTTGGATTTTATTAATAAAAGTGTAACCGTTTCTCTACATTCTTAAAACAGAATATGTGTAACAGAATTAAACACTTTTATTAAAATCGGATTAATTTAATTAACAGGTTTTATACAAACTGTTTTTCTGTTGAAACCAAGATGGTGTTTCTTTGAAAATCAATTTTATAACTAAACAGAATTTTAATTAACAGATTTGGTATAAGAGATTTATAAACGATTTTAAAACAGTTTATTAAATCAGTTTATATTGAAACCATGATGAGTTTCTTTTCATACTGATTTCTTTTAATTTGTTTATTACGTATGTTATTGTTTAAATCTGGATTTATTGAAACCAATTTTGTGTTTCTTTGAATCTTATTTGGTACAAGTTTACATAAACCATGTCGAGTTTATTAGATACCATATTGTTTTAACAGTTTTTTTAACTGTTTTTGTGTTTAAATATTCACAAGTTAACTGATTGTAACATAATTTGTGACCATAGTGAATCTTGTGAATGTAATTGGTGCACCAATTACTAACATGGTTGCAAATCATGATGAAATCAGATTCATTGAAACCAAGTGGAGTTTCTTTGAAACAAATCTCATAAAATACAAGTTGTTATTTTATTAGATTACTAGAACGTGTTTATTGAAACCAAGATGAGTTTGTTTGAAACAAAATATGATAATATACAAGATGTTATCATATTTTGGTGGAAAAGTTTATTGGATTTGTTTAAACCAGGTTGAGTTTAATTATAAACTAAATTTAGTTCTTGAAACTTTATGCATTTGAAAGTAGATCTATAGAAATCTTGTTGAGTTTCTTTGGAAGAGTAAATCTATTTTGAAACCTTGTCGAGTTTCATTGAAGAATTAGACCATGCGATACAGATCTATTAAGATATTCTTAAAGAAGATTGACAAAATCATATTACAAATTTGGTTTTGTTTAAAACATTATGTAATATGCGATATTGTTTAATTGTTTTAATAGATTGACTTCTTTAAAAGTGGTTTTGTATAATGGATCTTACAAAACAGTAGTGTTTTAAACAAAATTCGATGTAATCATTTTTGTTAAGAAACACTTTGTGATATAGCAAGTTGTTAATTATTCCAAATTTAGTTTTAGACTAATAACGGAATCTCGTATTAACAGAATGTTTGGAATGTCACGAGTGACATCTAAAGGATCTGCTCCCGAACTTGATGAAAGGAAGACCGATACTCGAGTTATGTGTACGGTAGATGCTTTAAAGCATTCAGATTTTATGTGCCATAAATATGGGTTAAATGACCCGAATAACATGAAAATTTTTGCCAAGGCGGGATCCGACCTTAGATAATGGTGGATTAACACTTGGGCATCATGTCATGAGTATGATGATAAGAGTTTGGTTAACTCTTTCAAAGCAGCAGAAAATGGAGAGATGCAATTTATGGGCAACTCTACAACTGCTAATAGCAAGGGAAAAAGAAATGTGATGTTGAAATTCACATGTGAAAAAAAGCTTAAGTGAACCAACACGTTGTATGTGTCAGAGATTCGTAGGAATCTTGTGCCTGGATGGTTGCTTAATAAATTTGGTTTTCTTTTTATTTAATCAAATAAACTTGAGTTAACATTGAACAAAATTTTGGTCGGTACGGGTTATGCACTTTATTAAATGTTTAAGCTTAATCCAATTTTTTTTAATGGTTGTTTTAATAAAATGAGTATGAATTCAGCTTATTTGATTCTTTAAATGTATAGCATGACCAACTCGGACATGTTAATTTTAACTCAATACGTTGTTTAATTAAATAAACGAACACGGATTACAAAAGTAAAACTTGTGTTGAAGCCAAATTGACGAGATTGTCTTTTCACTCAGTTGACCGGAAATTAACTGAACCCCTTGATTCACGTGGTTTTATGTGATTTGGAATCGGTACCTACTAAGGTAGTAATTAGCGAGTACTTCATCGTAATTGTTGATGGTAGTACAAAACATTTCTATTTATACTTACTTGAGAGTAAGGATATAGACAAGATTGATCTATACAAATAAGTTGAGAATCAACTTATTATCGAAAACAAGGCGGTTCGAAGTGATAACGGAGGTGAATATGTGTCTCCATTTTCAAATGTATGTGCTATACATTGGAATAAGATACAAATTTATTGCTCCTTATACGCCTCAACAGAATTGTTGGATCAAAAGAATCGTGCCTTAAAAGATATGGTTATGCCATGTTATAAAAGTCTTGTTTTAAACCATGGCATGTGGGGGAAAGCGATTCTATCGTCTACTTATCTTTTAGATAAGATCCCTTGTAAGGAAAATGTAACAATTCGCATTTCAGGTTAATTTCTATTCCCGAAATTTTTACTATTCATTTTTACTATTCACTGTCACTATTCATACCCAAAATTTTTATTGCATATTCTCGTAAGTTAAACTATTTTAATGATAATTCGAGAGTTTGACACTCGTTGGATCATTTCTACAAAAATCACGAAATCGTGTCTGAGATTTACGTTTAGGTTTAAACGTCATTCTAGCATCCCGATATGTCCATAAAACATTGTAAACAATAGAAATACGAATTTCTCACATTTTACGACAATTCCACAAGTTTTGGAATTTTACGTTTTCCAGTTCAGCGTTTTACGCGAATTACGCGTTTTAGACCCGCGTTTCCAGTTTTAACAGCGTTTAAGCAACCCGATGGAACTTACCACTCATTTTATATTTTATTATGGAGTATAATGATAAGTTAAATCATTCCTACAAGTTTCATATTTTTACGATACCCGGTTTTACGTTTCGTGACTTAACAACTTACAGTTAGCAATTACCGGGACAAAACTGACTCATAAAAGCAAGATAATGCAAGAAACATATCAAGCTTCTCATGAAGCTTATCAAGGAAGGAACTAAGGGCATGTGTCTTGATCTTAACCCTTGATCACTTAGGATGATACCATGTGTTCAAGCTTCTTATGTAAGCTTTCTTAAAGTCTTGCAACTAACCTCCTCAACTCACTATAAAAACCCCCTCCTCCCTTGTTTTAGACGCCCCATACACAACACACAAACACCTTTCATTTGCTAGTTTACTTCAAGTATTATCAAAGAATACAAGTGCTATATCAATTCAAAAACTCTTGTTAAGTTTTTATTGATCCAAAGACCTAGTTCTTCTTTCCTTTTGGTGATCTTCCATCCACACAAGAAGAGTTATAGTAGAAGTCTTCAATTGCTTTTCCAAGTAATCACAAGTTGTTGTCAAAGGATCAAAGAATTTGGAAGCTAGAGATCCTAGTTCTTGTTCAATCAAAGTCCTATCCTTGTTCTTAAATTTCCTTTCCTTTGAAAGCCAAAAGTTGTAAGAAACCCTAACACACTTTCTTGCTCAACATCATTTTCATGCTTATTATGCTTAATTTATGCTATATATGGTCTTTGTGTTATGTTCATGATGTATAAAAACCCTTAAAACAAGTTAAGAACACTATATGTTAACCTATGTTAAGTAATAAAGGAAACTAGAGACTTATATTAGGAAACATGACAAAAATGGTATAAACATGATATTGGATAATTACCTACTATAATAAAGGACTTCACAAGGAAAACATAGCAATTTGAATCATCGAAAACGAGTACACGAGTCAAAAGTTATGGCCAAAAGAAGTTAGCGAAACTAAAAACCCGAATCTGCCTAATTACATTCTGATCAAAATCCGAATTTTTCTCGAGGCCTTCTGGTCTGTTTCATCAAAAAGTTAAAACACAAAAGTTGTCCGGAACGACGTTTTCGTTAGATAACAAAGAAGCTCGGACTCTGAAAACGCATATGTAACACCCCAACCCGATAAGGGTAGAAGTATTACGTTATGGTGACATATCAAAGCTAACACAAGCATAAGACTTAATTAATACAAATGAACTTCAAAGGTTACAAAGAGGAAATCTGAAACTACAAGGTTACAAATGAGAATTTCAATAAATACTAAGTCTAGAAATATAGCCACTTCTAGTCATCTCTAATCCAGAATAGCTAGTAAGGTCTTCTAAGTCCAATGTACTCTCTACTCATAACCCGACTTCCAACTAAAACCTGCCGCAGGAAAAGAAATGCGGCTGAGCTTAAAAAGCCCAGTGAACAGATATGTATAACATAACATAATGGTAAATAAGAATAAATGACATAGGAATAAGAGTACCAAACGAAAACATAATCATGAACGTCATACGAAATCAAGGAGAACTAAGAATCAAGAATGCATAAGAACTGAATAATAATGAATCAAGAGAAATAATGAAATAATGGGAAAGTTCATATAAGGATGTGCCATAAGAACTCCATACATAATCCGTCAAATCATACTAAAGCATAATAAACATACGAAGAGGGGAGACCTCTAAGTATCAAAAGTATGAGAAGGGGTGTAAGGCACACACCACCTGGTCACCATAATCATACATATACATAAAACCTAGGATGCATCCATACGCTCCCTAACATAAGTATGTATGTCAGTACTAGACTGATCACACATATAAAGTTGGCCAGTAGTGTAAACAAAATCATATCATATCATAAGGGGGAACGCCGTAGATCTATCACACCTCTACGGGAGTGTCATGCCTAGGGTGCCATCCAAGACATGGCCATGGTACCTCCATGACTAGGTAAGCTCAAGCACGGATCTATCATAGCACACAACAATCATAATCTAGCATGGCAAGAGAAACAAGATAGTAACACTAATAAGCATGACAAAACATAAACATAGCATAGCAGAGGCATTTAAATAAATGTCAGAATGAATCAATAAAAATGACAATCATACGATGAAAGTCATGAGTCAAATAAGGGAATCATATTTGGGTTCATAATCGAAGGTTCATAATCAAATGGTTTATTTAAAGAAATCTTAATCAATTGATTTTCATAAAAATGATCTTTATTAACAGTTTTCATAAAAGTAGTCTTTAAAATTAGTTTTCATAAAAGATAGCAAAATTCCATATAAAAGTGGTATCGCATCGTTCGTAACTTCATTTTAAAGTAGTTTTCTCAAAATATTTCCATGATATAAATAAGAAAGGTTTTCACATCTAGTTACCAAAATCAAATGAACGTTTAAAGTATCAAGTGATTAAAATATTCATGTCATAGGGTAACGAACGAATTATGTCAAGTATCGTACCATAGGGATCACAATGAACGAATGTCAATGAATCATAATATCAACGAAGCATATCAAACGAATGAATCAAAGAACAGGGGATCATAGCAATGGCTTCAGGGAATCTTATAACGAATCAAAGATCAAGATCAAGTCATGAGAGTGAAAGCACCCTTACTGAAAAAGGTTAGAATATCTGTACCTTAGACTGCAAAAGAACACACAACTAGAAACATAAGGATCGGAAACGAACTCCATCTTCAGCGAATCTACACGAATTCATGATCGTCTTATTAATAACTTATTTTAAATCAGATTGCTCATTTTAGTCGGCTTTCCATTTTTAGTAACTTTCCTTTTATAGCAGCTTTCCAAAAATAGTAACTTTCCAAAAATAGTAAGTTTTCTCTTTAAGTAGTTTAACCATTTTAAGTGACTTTCTATTTTTAGCAGATTTCCCGAATTAGTAAGTTACCATAATTAGTAGGTTTTCATATTTAGTAGCTTAAGGTTCATAATGCCATTTACATAAGTTTAGGGTTCATAGTGTAACTTTCATAAGTTTTAGGGTTTAATATGCAAATATAACCAGTTTAGGGATTATAGTGTCATTATGGTAGGATTAGGGTATGAAATGTAAATATTATAAAGTTATATATTTTCACAAGTTAGACCCTTTGGTTTAGAAAAATGACAATTTAAACCCTTTAGTTTGGAAAATAAACACATAGCACCTTTTTAATTCTTTTTAAACCCTTAACAGTTTTAATGAACGAATTTGTTATGTTTTGTCAAATTTATGAATCATATAAAAACTCAGAAATAAAATCACCAAAATTTCCCTGAGATACCTCAATTTCTTAAGTATTTTATTTAATTTTTCCAGATTTTATTAAGTAGTAAAAGTATAGACTAAAAATCGATAGTCACAACATGTTCTCAAATCGGATCTGATGGAACACCCCAAAAGTATGTATTTATTTACGCAGGTTAAACATCTCAGAAAAATATACAAAAATTCCAAAACTTAAATCATATATCAAATATCATTCTGATAAAATTTCAGATCTTAATTCGTTATAGATATTAAATTAAAAATCGTAGATCACACCTGAATTTTCGTACCTCGAAATACAGTTTTGGCACATGAATTTGTAAAAATCAAACGGGTGCCTTCCCGACCTCTAAAAATCACCAAATAAATTTCATTTGAATCCTATTTCACTGAATTAAATTTTAGACCAAAGAACCACCAAAATTCATGTTTATATCATTGATTAACAATTCGATTATGTAGCATAAAATTTCTGATAGGTTATTTCTTTATATATTGATCCGATTTTAGGAATACAAATAATCATATCGACACATATCATTACATGTTGATCCGAAATATTATTATAGATTGAAGGTTTACATGTTTACCTCTTATATGGATCGAATAGGGATGAGAACACAAGATTTCCAAGATGATCAAATCACCAACACTTCACTTCTCTTCTTTGTGTTGATCGAATGAAAGAAAAAGAAAAGTATGGATCGGTTATGTTGATTCATGGACATGTTGAAAGATTAAATGGTATTACATGATTACCTTAGTGATGATATGAATAGAAACAAGAAACAATGATCGAAATCTTTCTCTTCTCTCCTTCTTGATGAACCGAATGGAATAAGGGTTTGATTAGGGTTTGTTTTGTTTTTTTTGTTTTTCTTGTTTGTTTTTTGATGCCGTACAAAAATGGAGGAGGGAGAAGTGTTTTAGGGTTTTGATGGAGTGTATGGTATACACGGTTTTGGAAGAGGAGAGATGGGCCGAAAAATTAGTGATGTTCATAATGGTGATTATCACCTTCCATTTTGGCCAAATTCATACTTATCTTTTTTTTTTTTTTTTTTTTTTTTTTTTTTTTTTTTTTTTTTTTTGTTTTTTAAATACTTTGTGTACAAATTTTTTATTATTTTTGGTCTACCAGTGACATATAAAACGTGCCATACTTTTATTCATAAGGTTCTTGTTTCATTTCATATTTTACTTTAGGTTATCTGTTCATATCGTATGGTTTCGAGTCATAACATGATATATAACTCAAGTTTTAATTTATAGCGTATTTCATAAGTTCTTAAAATTTCAAATTCAGAGGGTATTTTGATCATTTCAGATTGTGGTAATTTTGGGGTTTTACAATTCTTCCCCTCTGAAAGAAAATTTTCGTCCTCGAAAATTGAAGTGAAACGAAACGGAAAACATAACGGACAGTGAATGGAATTGTGAATGACTAGTTTCTCATGACTCGATCTTGTCGATCCAAAAGTAGCTTCGGTTCCTTAGAAAAGACATACCATACTGAATCCGAATCGAAAGGATAATATCCAAACGTGACAGATGATAATCGTATCTCCTCAGAAGGGATACAAAGAAACGTAGGATTTGACGGATATATCGTCCGTAGAATTGAAATAGACACAATAGATGAGATCGTATCTAATTATATAAGTTATGAGAGTGACATAAACGCTTAACTCTTCAGACCATCATGTAGTCTCGTCGTCAGTATAACCTTTCAAAAGTATCCTTGTCAACCGACAGAGTTGTTTTCCCTCAGAATTCGAAATCTCATATCTTAACTCATAGCAGATCATAACTAAACAGATCAACGAGTGTGAATCGTACATATAGCACGACATAGGCGTACTCCTTCAAGGAACGGATCGAATCCATACTGGCAGAAAACATATTGTTAGATAACGCCAACCGGTAGGAAGCTCTACAACAGAACCTAAGATCGTTATCGGAAGTACAGAGGTCAGCAAACGCGTGTCGAGAATCCAAACGTATCAAATCGTATGACGGTGAAGGCAGCATAAGCGTATAGGTAGAATGAACCTAAGTCTCACTAACGCAAAAATTCTCAACCAGCTTTCAGAAATTCTAAGGCTTCTAAGGCACTCTTCGAAATATCCTATGCCCACAACGAGTGCACGTTATATGAGGTAAGTATTATCACGTTGGCCAGACGTCATAATACTGGCATCATATAAATATGCTCTCATGATGACCATACTCTATCTCAAGTCGTGGAATAGCAACTTATCTTAACCACCTAACAGTCCTTCTATCCCCTAGGGTTGGTCCGAATCAACATCATTACGGATTCAAAATCAGAGAAGCAAAACGTACAATAACGTAACGGAACTTAGTAAGCATCAAATGAAGCACGTCGTCGAAAGAGTCAGGTCTCCCACAATTCATCAAACTTCTCCTACCAAAACCATTATCTGAAAACGGATAATGAACACAGAACGAAATTACCAATAGAGAACAGAAATCATTCAAAGGGTCTTATCATCAGGTAACGGAAACTTAAGTAGGTTTAAGAGGAAGTGAATTAGGTCATCAATAGCTTCATCCTTCACATAATCAACTCCTCCAAACACAAACGTTTGCTTCAAAACTCATCTATTCAAATACATGATTTCAAATCTCTTCCAATTCCAAGTAGTCTGTCTACGTCTGTCCATATGATCATAGGGTGGAAAGGAATTATAAACTTGAGTCTGGTCCCTCAAGCCTTCGGCACTTCTTCTGGACACTGAGGTGTGGTAACGTAAATCTTTGACATGATCACCGTGCATTCTTCCATTTGCGAGTCTGCTTCTGCTCTCAATTCATCTTAGTACAACTAAAATGAATAGAGAAGTAAGACCGCGTGTCTTTGACAGGTCTTCTAGTACAGTTCGAAATTCGCCAACTCAAACTGCTGTCATCACAGGATACCTGGTAGTGTTGTCTGCTACAATCTCTGAACGCCAATCAAATCTACTCTTCCAGAACAAAGGGTCACTCTACTTAATACGAAGGTGATCTACGTGTTCCTCGTTCGTATCTGAGCATAAACACACTGTCATACCATGACAATTGTCCAACTACTCGCGAAAAACATGATTCTATTAGCCAATATAATTGGCATCATTTAAAACTCATAATGATCACAACGAGTACGAAAGCAGCTTCATGAATCATCTCAGGGAAACTTCATATCTATTTCACATCACCTATCTTCCTCTTCATGAAATAAAACTGAAATGCTTCACGGAGGTTACTCTCAGTTAGTCATCTCCCTTCTTAGAAGTTCTTGTGGTTGCTTCTTCAGTCCTTCAAACTTAGATGAGGCCGTCTGATACGGAGTTTTCAAAGGTAGGCAAAATCAATCATTGATACGCAGAAATGGATAATGATTTCGGATAGTGATACAGTTAAGTTCACGATAGTCGATACGCCGCCGCATACTTCCTTCCTTCTTCTTCATAAACCAATAGGAGCATCCCAAAAGAAACACTGAGGTGAACAAAATCATATTCCATCAGTTCCTTCAATCTCTTAACTTCTATAGCATCATGGTTCATCAACTGAGATCAGTTCAATGCTAACTCTACCTCCCAAGCAGGAGGGAATCCCAAGAGGTTCATCAGAAAACACCGGAAAAATTTTGTACAACAAATACTTCCAATGTCGGAGCTTCTAAAGGTGGATACTAATAGGTGTCAGGAGAACTTGACAATCTAATGAGGTCGGAATATGCGCTTTCATAGCAACATTAATCTTAACAGATTTAGGCGGTTGAGAGTCATCATAACAAAAGTAGGGCGAAGCAGATCGTTAAGGATCACATTTCAGATACGGTAGTCTATGGTAGCTTTACGAAAGCCAGCCAATCAATAACCAAAATACCTTAAAATCAAATATATCAAAAGTAAACGGATTTTAGAACGAATACGGTCGTTAAACCAGACGGGTAGTTCATATATCAAGGTCAAGTACACGGTTCATCATTGTGTTGAGATAGATAAATGAACGTTTCAAGGTGTTAGAATTTCGTTTAGCTTTTTAACATAATGGGCTGGTAGGGTGTGCATCATTGGTAATACGAACATCGTATAATTGTCAAAAGTGAGATGTATGGAATGTCAGCTATTAGCATCATTATGCTCAGTTAGCAATTCTGTACTGAGATAGTATTTACATCATATCCTTCCAAAGGAACTGGTTGGCAGGCAAGTTTAATCATTCAAAGGGAGGGAACAAAACTTCTTATATTCGTGGTTAACAATCACCAGAGTTCTCATAGGAGTAGTAATGGATTTTACAGGACTGAGTAGTATCAGATGATACATTTATATCCAGCATAAGTAATGAATTCATATAATGTGTCAAACACATCATCGTCGAATGACCTTCAGGATGGTCAGAAAAGCATCAAACTGTTTATCAAACAGATCGGAATTAGGGATCAAAATCAAAAGGTGAATCTTAAATGGTGTAAGCTATCCATGTAGTTCTCGAGGAATTCCCAACTTACTTAGTTACTAAGCTTAAGTTGCAAAACTTTCTAGCTTCTGAAACGAAATGTTCTTATAAGGCTTAGCTAAAGGAAAAGGCACGAATCAGAGTGATGCGGAAGCAATGCTACTTACATAGATGTCCTAGTGTACCCATTCCTCACCGGTAATAGCTTAAGTTCCTATGGGGAAATCCTAAAGCAATTTTTTCAAAGGTTGTCTTATGAGCGTCTACAGTGGAAACTTAGTGGTCTAAACTTCACAGGCCAAGGGTAAATGTATTACAAGTCGCAGCCTGGTCTCTGATACCATAATTGTAACACCCCAACCCGATAAGGGTAGAAGTATTACGTTATGGTGACATATCAAAGCAAACACAAGCATAAGACTTAATTAATAAAAATGAACTACAAAGGTTACAAAGAGGAAATCTGAAACTACAAGGTTACAAATGAGAATTTCAATAAATACTAAGTCTAGAAATATAGCCACTTCTAGTCATCTCTAATCCATAATAGCTAGTAAGGTCTTCTAAGTCCAAAGTACTCTCCACTCATAACCCAGCTTCCAACTAAAACCTACCGCAGGAAAAGAAATGCGGCTGAGCTTAAAAAGCCCAGTGAACAGATATGTATAACATAACATAATGGTAAATAAGAATAAACGACATAGGAACAAGAGTACCAAACGAAAACATAATCATGAACGTCATACGAAATCAAGGAGAACTAAGAATCAAGAATGCATAAGAACTGAATAATAATGAATCGAGAGAAATAATGAAATAATGGGAATGTTCATATAAGGATGTGCCATAAGAACTCCATACATAATCCGTCAAATCATACTAAAGCATAATAAGCATACGAAGAGGGAGACCTCTAAGTATCAAAAGTGTGAGAAGGGGTGTAAGGCACACACCACCTGGTCACCATAATCATACATATACATAAAACCTAGGATGCATCCATACGCTCCCTAACATAAGTATGTATGTCAGTACTAGACTGATCACACATATAAAGTTGGTCAGTAGTGTACACAAAATCATATCATATCATAAGGGGGAACGCCGTAGATCTATCACACCTCTACGGGAGTGTCATGCCTAGGGTGCCATCCAAGACATGGCCATGGTACCTCCATGACTAGGTAAGCTCAGGCACGGATCTATCATAGCACACAACCATCATAATCTAGCATGGCAAGAGAAACAAGATAGTAACTCTAATAAGCATGGCAAAACATAAACATAACATATCAGAGACATTTAAATAAATGTCAGAATGAATCAATAAGAATGACAATCATACAATGAAAGTCATGAGTCAAATAAGGGAATCATATCAGGGTCAAATGTCAAGTCATCAAAGTATCACAGGTTCATCGTCAAAGGTTCATAATCGAAGGTTCATAATCAAATGATTTATTTAAAGAAATCTTAATCAAATGATTTTCATCAAAATGATCTTTATTAACGGTTTTCATAAAAGTAGTATTTAAAATTAGTTTTCATAAAAGATAGCAAAATTCCATATAAAAGTGGTATCGCATCGTTCGTAACTTCATTTTATTCAAAATATTTCCATGATATAATTAAGAAAGGTTTTCACATCTAGTTACCAAAATCAAATGAACCTTCAAAGTATCAAGTGATTCAAATATTCATGTCATAGGGTAACGAACGAATTATGTCAAGTATCGTACCATAGGGATCACAATGAACGAATGTCGATGAATCATAATATCAACGAAGCATATCAAACGAATGAATCAAAGAACAGGGGATCATAGCAATGGCTTAAGGGAATCTTATAACGAATCAAAGATCAAGATCAAGTCATGAGAGTGAAAGCACCCTTACTAAAAAAGGGTAGAATATCTGTACCTTAGACCGCAAATGAACACACAACTAGAAACATAAGGATCGGAAACAAAATTCATCTTCAGCGAATCTACACGAATTCATGATCGTCTTATTAATAACTTATTTTAAATCAGATTGCTCATTTTAGTCGGCTTTCCATTTTTAGTAACTTTCCTTTTATAGCAGCTTTCCAAAAATAGTAACTTTCCAAAAATAGTAAGTTTTCTCTTTAAGTAGTTTAACCATTTTAAGTGACTTTCTATTTTTAGCAGATTTCCCGAATTAGTAAGTTACCATAATTAGTAGGTTTTCATATTTAGTAGCTTAAGGTTCATAATGCCATTTACATAAGTTTAGGGTTCATAGTGTAACTTTCATAAGTTTTAGGGTTTAAGATGCAAATATAACTAGTTTAGGGATTATAGTGTCATTATGGTAGGATTAGGGTATGAAATGTAAATATTATAAAGTTACATATTTTCACAAGTTAGACCCTTTGGTTTAGAAAAATGACAATTTAAACCCTTTAGTTTGGAAAATAAACACATAGCACATTTTTAATTCTTTTTAAACCCTTAACAGTTTTTATATACGAATTTGTTATGTTTTGTCAAATTTATGAATCATATAATAACTCAGAAATAAAATCCCCAAAATTTCCCTGAGATACCTCAATGTCTTAAGTATTTTATGTAATTTTTCTAGATTTTATTAAGTAGTAAAAGTATAGACTAAAAATCGATAGTCACAACATGTTCTCAAATCGGATCTGATGGAACACCCCAAAAGTATGTATTTATTTACGCAGGTTAAACATCTCAGAAAAATATACAAAAATTCCAAAACTTAAATCATATATCAAATATCATTCTGATAAAATTTCAGATCTTAATTCGTTATAGATATTAAATTAAAAATCGTAGATCACACCTGAATTTTCGTAACTCGAAATACAGTTTTGGCACATGAATTTGTAAAAATCAAACGGGTGCCTTCCCGACCTCTAAAAATCACCAAATAAATTTCATTTGAATCCTATTTCACTGAATTAAGTTTTAGACCAAAGAACCACCAAAATTCATGTTTATATCATTGATTAACAATTCGATTATGTAGCATAAAATTTCTGATAGGTTATTTCTTTATATATTGATCCGATTTTAGGAATACAAATAATCATATCGACACATATCATTACATGTTGATCCGAAATATTATTATAGATTGAAGGTTTACATGTTTACCTCTTATATGGATCGAATAGGGATGAGAACACAAGATTTCCAAGATGATAAAATCACCAACACTTCACTTCTCTTTTTTGTGTTGATCGAATGAAAGAAAAAGAAAAGTATGGATCGGTTATGTTGATTCATGGACATGTTGAAAGATTAAATGGTATTACATGATTACCTTAGTGATGATATGAATAGAAACAAGAAACAATGATCGAAATCTTTCTCTTCTCTCCTTCTTGATGAACCGAATGGAATAAGGGTTTGATTAGGGTTTGTTTTGTTTTTTTTTTGTTTTTTTTGTTTTTTTGTTTTTTTTTGTTTTTTTGTTTTTTTTTTGATGCTGTACAAAAATGGAGGAGGGAGAAGTGTTTTAGGGTTTTGATGGAGTGTATGGTATACACGGTTTTGGAAGTGGAGAGACGGGCCGAAAAATTAGGGATGTTCATAATGGTGATTATCACCTTCCATTTTGGCCAAATTCATACTTATCTTCTTTTATTTATTTTTTATTTTTTTTATTTTTATTTTTTTAAATACTTTGTTTACAATTTTTTTTTTTATTATTTTCGGTCTACAAGAGACATATAAAACGTGCCATACTTTTATTCATAAGGTTCTTGTATCATTTCATATTTTACTTTAGGTTATCTGTTCATATCGTATGGTTTCGAGTCATAACATGATATAACTCAAGTTTTAATTTATAGCGTATTTCACAAGTTCTTAAAATTTCAAATTCAGAGGGTATTTTGTCATTTCAGATTGTGGTAATTTTGGGGTTTTACAGCATAACGAATGTTAATTTTCTTCAAATTCTTAACAGCCCTTTATAAGTACCAAAATGATCATGTATTGGTCATGGCTAATTAAAACCAAGAGGCCTAATGGCCTTAAGCCGAGACCACAACCACGGCTAAGGCCATGGATGAGTCTCAAGACTGTGGTAGCCTCGATCAAAGCCACGGCAAGGCCACGGCTAAGACCTTAAGGCTTTCTAAGCCGAAAACATTAACTAAAGTTTTTGTTATAACGAAACCAACCAATTTGGATCTACTCCATCGATAGACCATATGATTTTGCTAGTAATATCACATCCGTACTAGACTTAATAAACTTATAAAGATAACAATCTTCATTCAAAATAAACTTTCCTAAGTTTATTCAACTTTCGGACATGTAACGTTTAAAGACCAAAAACATATATTTTCTATCGAATACTATAACACTAGGGAGCTTCATGTGAGGGGTTTCATTTGGGTAAACGGATCGATGCTGGATTTACGAATTAAAGTGTCCTAGCTCCTTGAACGTTTACTACATGACCTCTGAATTATGATGGCCCGAACGGTAGTACGAGATATAAAAACTTTACATGTTTCATAAACTATCGTTATACAAACGACCTACACGACACACTAGTAACTACATCATGAAGAATATGCAAGACATATATATGCACGTCTTGTATTCTTAGACATTATTCCAACCTAAGTCGCAACGTTCTATTGTAGGTTGCACTTAAAGGTTTCCCGGCTTATCCATCGAACTCATTAAGGCACTAAGCCACCATCCAACCCACGGTGAGTTCATAGCCCCACCTTCTATTACTTAATTGTTTTACAAACCCTTGGGGGGAATACATGCTATTTTTAACCGAACACAATGCTTTAAAATTGTATGCTATCAGATTGTTTTATTATCACTAAGTACCATCCTTGCCAATCATAGGCCCCATATCATGAACCATTTAATCACTAGGAATAGTGATCGCGAGTATTGTGAATAGGCCTATTGGGTTTGACGAATCCCGTTTGTATTGACCGGTTAGGCAAACAAACGCACTATATTTGAGACTTAGGTATGTCGGCAAAGTACCTACCGGGGCAACAAATCCACTGATTGATATTGGTACACGTTAACGTATTAGTTGTATGAGCTTAGTGAATACTCCCTCCGTCCCTAAATAAGTGTCCACTATTGACTTTTCAAGTCTTCCCTTTCTAACTTTGACCTTAAATTATTGTGATTGTGTTATGTAATACTTGATGAAAAATATATGAATGGATAGGGTTTTAAATATATTTTCATTAGTATAATTTTCATTAAGTATTACATAACGCAAATGAAATAATTTAAGGTTAAAATTGAAAAGAAAAGACTTTAAAAGTCAACACTGGACATTTATTTAGGGATGGAGGGAGTAATAATAATAATATTAACCGTTTTGTTTTCCAACCATGAGTGTGAGATCGTAAATCACACTACCAACATATTGTGTTCAACTCCATAACAAACTCTATGAATATCACTCAACCTTTGTGTTGACAGTTTTAAGCATGTATTTCAGGTGCATAATGATTAAGGATGGCACGGAGGGGCACGGACTCAATCAAGAAGGCTATAACTTATTTTATCGTTAAAAAAGACATCAATTGAGTTTATATTGATGTATTTTGTATACATGGAACCTTTCGGGACCTATCTTGTAAACTCTGATATATTATTTGAATGATAAATCCTTTTTAAATCAACTCAGTTAGAGATCGTTTTCTATTATTATGACTGTTGTGCCGTCAAGTAACACCCAGTTTGAATTCCGCTGCATCATTGAATTGGGGGTGTTACAGATTGGTACCAGAGCCATGGTTGTAGAGAAACGGGTCTAAACGAGACCTAAACTATAACCACCTTTACAAACAAAAACATTTTATAGCCTTCCGCTCTTCGTGCCTTCCATCCTTCAGACGATCATGGACTTGTTAGACATTGTATACTACACAAACATGTTAGCATATTGATATATGTACCCTTAGCACATTTGAGCATTTCACATAAGCATGTTATGCTACGCAAACATATTAACATATTGATACATACACACTTGTCATATTTTGAGCACTTCCCGTAAGCTTTATATTTATTCTGACATCATAATCTTTATTGTAGACATCATGTCTGTACTTCCATCACCCGATCACATTCCCGATATGCCAACTCACTTACCATTTCTTCTCGAACTCAATGATCCCTATCTTGAAGCACTTGATTATGACAATGAGGAAGAACCTTATGAGGATATAGTCAGTGACCAAGAGGAAGAAATGGAAGAAGATCCGGACGAAGATCCCGAAATGGACATAGACGAGGAAGAAGAGGAGGAACTACCAGTGGTACGACCACTATCACCATTAACATCACCACCCCTATCTCTGTAACCTCCTCCGAATCTAATCATAATACTCCCACTCGAGGTCCAAACTCCACTTATGAGATCGGCGGATCATCCAAAATCACACCTACATTCATAAATTCTGCCCAATACGATGTATACTACTTGAAACAAGGCCTCGACCTAACTCTACATAAACTTCAAAACATGGCATGCCATATGAATGACTATGAACCCAAGGTTACTGCAGCAAGAATGGAAGCCGTTAATGCACGTCACGCCTCGATTTGTTTATCCTTGATATGAGCTATGTGAAGGAAGACTTGACTCTTGTTGAGGATATAGTCTTGGATCCCTTAACCGGCTTGGATGACGTCAAAAATAGACTTATACGAGTAGAAAAAGCTCAAGTCCAAGACGCGGCCCAAATTCACACGCTACAACACCACCTAACGGCAGCAGAGATCCGATTGGATGTTGCCAACTTTGACCGATACCAACTTAAGAATGAGTTGTATGTCATGAAACAAAGGTTACATCAAAGGGAAGTCGATGAGATTCGCCCGAATGATAGTGTGGATGTGCTAACCACTTATGGAAACACCGATCCACCTGAATCCTCCAACTAGAAGTAGACTAGTTTTATAGTTATCTTTTGTACTACTAAACTGAGTAGATTCAGTTAGTAAACTCTGTAAAATCCATGTAATAGCTAGCGGTAGTAAAACGTTGTAATTACTAAACTGAAAGTATCAGTTAGTAAATTTTGAAGAAGCTTGTAATAGGTTTCGATTTTGTAATCAATCAACGTTATATGAATAAAACTCTTGCTTTGTATTATCATGTGTTATAATCTAAACCTCCAACATAATTATTCTATCATTTCCATAAAAAATCATGCTTATTCTACCAACTCTATACTTATGACATACCTTTTATATAATAGCATCATGGCGCCAAAGAAGAAGACACCACCAACAATGACTCAAACCGCCATCAACAAACTAGTTAAAGATAGTGTGAAAGCTGCACTCGAAGCTGAACGCGCAACCGTAGCTGCAGCAGCTGCTGAAGCTGCTCTGAATAACACAGCCAACCCTAACACTGAAGGACCAAACCCAACTGGCCTTCCAGTGATAAATGTGGATTCGGTACCTAAGGGCTGCACATTCAAGGACTATTTGAACTGCAGACCCACTAATTTCAAGAGTACTGAAGGGGCCATAGGATTGACCCACTGGTTTGAAAAATGCGAGTCAGTATTTTCAATCAGCAAATGTATCGAGGGGGATAAGGTTAAATATGTCACCAGTACACTGCTGGACGAGGCATTATCATGGTGGAACTCGGTATCTCAACCAATAGGCATTGAAACTGCTTATAAGATTTCTTGGGATAATTTGAAGAACATGATGATCAAAGAATACTGCCCCCGCAGTGAAATTCAGAAGTTAGAAGTGGAATTTTGGAATCTTGTTGTTAAAGGAAATGACATCCTAACTTACAGCCGTCGATTCCAAGAATTGAGGATACTATGTCCAACAATGGTTTCAACAACTGAGAAACTGTTGGAAAGATATATCTGGGGACTCCCACCAAGCATACAAGGGAACGTGACTGCATCTGCTCCCAAGGCACTTGATGAAGCTATGCGATTGGCTCACAATCTCACGGATCAAGTGGTGCGAACGGGAGCTACCCAAAAGCAAAACCTCAACAACAACACCACTACCACCAACAACTCCAACTACCATAACAATAATAACAATAGAAACAACAACAATAAACAACCATGGGATGGTAGCCGTGGAGGTAACAACAACAACAACAACCCAACTCGAAACAACAATCATCATAACCAACAAAACAAAAGACAAGAAGCCACAACGGCTTATGTTGCTGCACCAACCGGAGGTAGATATACTAGGACCCATCCATAATGCCCTCAGTGCAACTATCTTCATGTTGGTCCCTGCCCCGCGAAGTGCAACAAGTGTCAAAAGCCGGAACATCTTGCCAAGGATTGTAAAAGCAGAGTTGTGGCTACTGGAGCTAACACTCAGCCAATAATTACATGTTTTGGGGTGTGGCAAAAAAGGACACTTCAAGAACAACTGTCCTCAAAACCGTGGTCAACAAGGCGGAGGTGCTCGTGGTAGAGCCTACGTCATGGGCAACGGTGAACCACAACAGGACCCGATTGTGGTTACTGGTACGTTCTCACTCAATAACATTCCTGTTAAAGTCTTATTCGATTCTGGTGCTGATATGAGCTTTTTATCTACTAAAATTGTGCCTTTACTTGGTATCACACCAATCACTCTAAACACAAATTACAGTATTGAACTAGCTAACGGTAACTTAGTAAATACTAATACCGTAATCCCAGACTGTACCCTTAATCTCCTAGACCACCCATTTAACATCAACCTCATGCCAATCGAACTTGGAAGTTTTGATGTAGTCATCGACATGGATTGGCTATCTAAACATCAAGCTAACATCATCTGTAGTGAAAGGGTTGTTCACATTCCTTGTGACAATGAAACTTTGGTCATCCGTGGTGATCAAAGTGGAACCCGATTAAATATCATCTCATGTATCAAAACCTTGAAATACATTGAGAGAGGATGTTATGCCTTCCTAGCAAACGTAACCGAAAAGAAATCCGAAGAAAGACATCTTGAAGATGTTCCCATCGCACGTGAATTTCCCGAAGACTTACCCGGACTTCCACCAAATCGTCTAGTAGAATTCCGAATTGATTTAATACCAGGAGCGGCGCCAGTAGCCCGCGCATCTTACAGGCTAGCACCGTCAGAGATGCAAGAGCTATCAAATCAATTACAAGAACTTTCGGACAAGGGATTTATTCGACCTAGTTCCTCACCTTAGGGAGCTCCCGTCTTGTTCGTAAAGAAGAAGGATGGATCATTATGAATGTGCATTGATTATCGTGAACTAAACAAGTTAACAATAAAGAACCGATACCCATTACCAAGAATTGACGATTTATTCAATCAGTTACAAGGTTCAACCTATTACTCAAAAATTGACCTACGATCAGGTTACCATCAAGTTAAGGTTCGTGAGGAAGATATTCCAAAAACAGCCTTTAGGACACGATATGGTCACCACGAATTCCAAGTAATGCCATTCGGGTTGACTAACGCACTAGCGGTATTAATGGATCTCATGAATCGAGTGTGTAAGACATACCTAGACAAATTCGTGATTGTATTCATCGACGATATTCTTATCTACTCCAAAAACGAAGAAGAACACAAACAACATCTAAGAACAATTTTAGGGTTACTCAAGGAAGAGAAATTGTATGCGAAATTTTCAAAATTTGAATTTTGGATTCGTTCGGTATAATTCCTTGGGCATGTGATTGAAAACACTGGTTTACACGTCGATCCCGCTAAAATTGAAGCTATCAAAGATTGGCCAACACCTACCACACCTACAGAAATACGTCAATTTCTAGGACTAGCTGGGTATTACCGAAGGTCTATCAAAGGATTTTCCTCAATAGCAAAACCTTTGACCAAGCTAACCCAGAAAAACAAGAAGTACATTTGGGACGAAGATGAAGAAGAAGCCTTCCAAATCCTCAAACAAAATTTTTGTAGTGCCCCTTTTCTAGCATTGCCAGATGGGATCGAAGATTTTGTAGTCTACTGTGATGCATCGCACCAAGGTTTGGGTGCCGTGTTGATGCAACGTGAGAAAGTCATGGCTTACGCTTCACGACAACTCAAGAAACATGAAGAAAACTACAACACTCATGACTTAGAGTTAGGAGCTGTAGTCTTCGCACTAAAAATCTTGAGACACTATCTATACGGTACTAGATGTATTGTGTTCACCGATCAAAAGAGTCTTCAACACATCTTGAATCAAAAAGAACTAAACATGAGGCAACGTCGATGGTTGGAATTACTAAGTGATTACGACTGCGACATTCGCTACCACCCAGGAAAGGCAAACGTAGTAGCCGACGCCCTGAGCTGAAAGGAATGGGTTAAACCATAACGAGTTCGAGCCTTAGTCTTTACCATAAATTCCAATTTTCCCGCTCAAATTCTTCACGCTCAAGCTGAAGCGGTGAAACAAGAAGACATCAAAAAGGAAAAGTTAGACGACATGATACAGAAGAAATTCGCAAGCCATTCAGACAGAACTCTATGCTTCGAAGGTCGAAGTTGGTTACCACTTTATGGTGGCCTACGAGACTTGATCATGCATGAATCCCATAAATCTAAATATTCCGTACATCCAAGATCTGATAATATGTATCAGGATCTTAAACAACTCTATTGGTGGCTGATGCGTGGTTTTGCAACCTTACAACAGGTTTTACCTCTCGAGGGATCTCAAGAGGCTTACAACCCCACCAGGCAGTGTACCTGACCGATGTAGTATAGTGTAGTGGTAAGTACGGGGGATTGATCGTTCTCCACAGGGAATAGTGTTCGTTAGGTATGAAAAATTACTCTAATAGGTCTAAGGGTGAGAGAAGATACTTTTTATGTTTTTATATTTTTTTATGAAAGAAAGTAAAATCTCGGGTTTGAAAGAGTGGGCGAAATTAGTTGCTAGTCAACTAACCCAAGTTACTACAAATGCAAATAAAATAAAATAACAGAAAATGAAAAGGTTGGTGAAAACTTATGTGGAGGAAAATGTGTTTACTTAGATTTCCTTACTCCCTAACTATCTTTTACCGGTTGATTAGTGTGTATTAGTTGCGTGGATGACGGGTGTATTCCTTAATACCATTCGTGGGGTGGCGTACGTACTTCCCCAACTCTAAAAGCTCCTACTTCACTCCTATGTCGAGCCGGCTAGGAAGCTCCTAACATGGGATCACTAGAATTCGCTTGTGCATTAAATACAACCATAAAAACCTTTAGTATGCATTGGTTCATGTTTCTTAAGACGTTCAAGCAAGTTACCGAATAGGAAGTTAGCCAGTTTTCTTAAGCCTAACATAGATGAACAATCATCCAATACAACTAACAACACACTAATAACCAATAATCAATAGCTAGGTTTCATTAGATCTAAGCAAACACAAGATAAATCTAGCCTAGCATGTTAAACAAAAGACAAGAACAAGATAGAATCAAACAACACATAGACATATTGAATGATTAATTGATAACTTATCTTCAATGTAACATGGAAGATCTCAAGGCAAAAAGCCTTGAAAAAGCTGCCAAATTCGTCCTAGGGTTTTCACACACAAAGTTCCCCAATAAGTTCCACAATAAGTTCCACAATAAGTTCCACACTAATGACAAAAAATTGCAAAACTATATATAGACTTTCAGATCTGACGGCGTCACGTTATGGAGTGTGACGCCGTCACCTCGCCGCTTTTAGGGTTCCCGGATGACCTTCTTGACGCCGTCCCTCTTTAGCTCTCCAAAATCCGTTCTGGCCTATCAAGGCTTGACGCCGTCAGAATTAGGGGTGACGCCGTCCCTCTTTAAATTAAGCCGTGACGACCTTGATCATATTAAAGCGTGACGCCGTCAGAATTCCCATGCAAATTTCCCTGGCTTATCATGAGTAATTTTCACATCCACCTTTTCTTGCCAAGCCATGACGCCGTCTGGAGAGGATCCTGACGCCGTCAAAGGTAATTTCCAGCATGATTTTGAGACTTTGTCGTTTTCTTCACTTTTATGCTCCAAAAACGTCCAAAATGCCTCCTTTTCCAGATTTCTTCTCAAAAGTACCTAAAATGACAAAAGGAACGATTTAGGGCAATATTTGATCAAATAAATACGATTTAGGGCTTAAATGACCCCTTAAAAGCGGTACACTTTTCGCTTCATCAAATACCCTTACACTTGAGATTTGCTTGTCATCAAGCAAATGTGCTTTTATTCTAATCAAAATACAAGTTAGGGGTCATTTAATGCTAACATAAAAGTAATTACAACAAATATTCGTTCCACTTTAATCATAATAAGCACGGAGATTACAAACTAGCACCTCACAAGTAGTGTTTAGATACTCACATCTCTCAAGTGTCATCAAAATAAATCTCATAAATGAAAACGGATAATATCTCTCACTACCTGTCATAGCAAATAGATTACCATAGGCTTGGGAAAGGATCGAAAACCTCCTCCACTAGGCGTAAGCACCTAAGATAAACTATCAAAGAGGGCTTTTAAATGGGTTATAACGTTAGGTGTAGGGAAAAGGAAAACACGGTTTTGTTGGATAAAGGATATTTTACTGGTGGCGAGTTAAAGATCTTGATCAATTACATGTACTATACAATGTTGCTAAGCCAAGACTCGAATCGATCTTAAGCTAGAAACAAAATAACAAAAACATAAAATAAATATAAAATGAAACGGGATGGTAGTCCGTATGTTTTTTTTCTATTTTTCTTTTTCTCATTTTTTTTTGTATTTTTCTTGAATTTTTTTTTCATACACTTTTGCCCTACCATCCAAAATAATACATCCTAGGGGCGTTGCATTCCCCTTACACTTGAACTTTTACATAACTTTACAATTAACTAATCTAATGACTCGAATTAAGATAATCAAAACACTTGGAGTACTTTTAAAATATTTAGCACAAATAGGGGTAATAATGATGTTCTTCCCCATTACTCCATTACACTAGTACTTTACCCATGAGTCCCAATCGTCCCAAAACAATATGTACAAGGATATGACTCGACTTAGCAACCATGTAATCAACTAGATAATTAACTTGGGTTTACACAAATGTTGTCACAATAATGCACTAAAAATAAGTGCATACAAGGTAGGCTAAGGCGATTTGGGTGTACATTTAAGTGGGGTGTAACAAATTCTTCCTTTAAGTAAAATGCTTAAAGGTCGAAACGAAAAGATAGGCTCTGAGGGGTGTACTAGGGGTATCGTGTACTAAAAATGAGTACAACGCAAAGGGTGTGGGAGAATTACTTGACCAATGTAGCCAATGTAATTATAACAAAAACACAGGTGTAAAACAATGGGTTAATCCTAATGCCTCTTATCATGTAGTAAATCTAACTACACGAATGTAGTCTCACTTGTGGCTTCGAAATGGTCCTAACGCAAGTTCTAGAATCTAAGTGCTACCGGTACACACATCATAGCAAAATGCTTTTCCTACCAATTCTAGGGGCGAACCTCACATATTTGGGGTGGAAAATTTTTTAGTGGTACGGTTTTTTGTGCTAGTCATATAACTCCTATCCGTGAGACGCTTATTGAGATCAAAGTTTCACTCCTATATGTTGTAAAAAATTTTAAATTTGGCACTAAAATTGCCCTAACAGGTATTTATCTCAGTTTTATTACACATCTACTATTAAACAAACAAAAATCAAGCGTAATAGCATTCTCTAATCGTACTTTTACCCCCCCTTACACTTAAGATGAACATTGTCCCCAATGTTCAAATAACAAATGTAAAAGCATAAAGTAAAAGAATGAAATCAAATACTCCCCTGATTCGCTCGGTGGATAATGAAGTAACACGGTGAGATCTTCTTCCAAAGAGAATGTAAAAGCTTCATGACTAATGCATCGCCAAAAGCTTGATCCAAAACATTTCCTTGTCCAAAATAACCTGTTAAACCTGAGAAAACAAACACGAAACCTGCATAACATCGGCGGGATAAAATCTATATATAAGGATATAATGCTTGTGGAATGATAATTTTGCAGATTCCTGGAGATTATAAGTTAGAGATTTAATAAAAACTTTTTATGAAAACAAAACTTTCAAAAATTTTCAGAAAATTAAACCTGACGCCGTCAGGTTGTAACGCCTGACGCCGTCAGAAATGATCTGACAGAATGCTCATGTTACGTTTCCGGGAAAATTTTTGGAAAAACCTATACCTTACTTCCTGGAATTCCTGCAAAACATCATTATGACTCGATACAAGCATTTGACTCAAACAAATACTAATATGTATGTTAATTTAATATTATTACGATTCATGTTCATTTGTTTTAATAAACCGATTTAGATTTCCCTTACACTTGTCTTTTGCAAAATACCTTTATATGTAGTTAAGACGAAGTTAAAAACAACATAAAGCATTTTCACAATTTAGTTTTGAACATGAATCAATAATAATAAAAATTAAACATACATACGGAAGCAAATAAAATCAAGCAAACAAATAAATAAACACACAAAGCAAATAAAACTTATAACGCTTGGGTTGCCTCCCAAGAAGCGCTTGTTTTTGTTCGAGTCATGAGCCTGACTCTACCCTTATTTAATGGATAAAGGAGAGGTTTTCCCTACACTTAGGATTAAGTGCGGGTGATAGTAGCGATACACACCAGCTCGGTAGGAGTATGCCACGTGAGGAAAGAGTGGTGGATGAATTATATGCTCAAAGGGGTGTGCTCCTTTCATCATAACCTTGCCTAGTTCACTTTGGTCAATGGGTGATTTTGAGTTTCCTCCTAAAAAGGGATCATCTTCTATCAACTTCGAGAGACTCCTAGTTGGGAATCCATCTTGACCTAATAAACCCGGTTTAAACCCATAATGTTTCTTGTGATCAATCATGAATGGGTGATGTAAGTATGTAAGGTCATGTTTCACTCCTATATTGGCTTCCTCTCTACAAGGCCTAGAGTCTACTACCTCCAACGTAAGACTATCCGGACTATATGGTTTGATGGGTTGATCGGGACCTTTTTCAATTCCTAAATTCACATCTAAGGATGGAAGATTAGGTAGTGGTTTTGGTTGAGGCTCCGGTTCATCAAAACTAGGAACTTCCATAGAACTAAAAGAAAGGTTATGACTACAAGTATTCAAACCTATTTCTTCTAGTTGTGTTTGGTCCAAGGGCTCTACCTCTATTGGGGTTCCTATAGTCTCTTCTACTTCTTCCGGGTAAGTCACGGGTGGTGTGTATGCCTCAAGTGATGGTGGGACTTGTGGGGTACTTGGTGGGCTTGGGTTTTCTACTATATCCTCCATCTCATTAAGATCACCTATGTGTTCATCTAGTATTATGGTAGTGCCTAACCATGACATGCACTTAGGTACCTCAACTCTACCCACCTCATTCCTAAACAAACCTTCCGATTGATTTATCCAAATACCAAATAGGTCTAAGCTTGCATTTTTTGGGTCACATGTTCCACTTCTTTTTTGGGCGAGAATCTCAAAGATTTCCCATGCCTCTTCATCACCATAATCCCACATTTTCCCATCTTCCATATTTTCAATCTCCTGCTGGGTTTGGCGGTCGATACGAGTGTAAAAGATTTGAAGTGGAAACAATAAGTCAAGACCATGATGAAAGACCTTTTTTAATAAGTATTTGAAACGAGTCCGTGTATCGGAAAAAGATTCACCATTATGTCGACGGAACATAAAGATGTCATTTTGGAGTGGAAGGGGTAGATTATGTAGTGGATTCACGTTCTCCATAATGGTGAACGGAAGAGTCAATGGAAATTTCTTTTACGAACAAAGACACAAAGAAAAAGATAGACTAAAGAAAATCCTAGAAAAATAAAATAAAAATCTCACTAGAAAGGAATCTAGTGAGTATACCTATAAAATAAAAATTCAACCTAAACAATAACTATTCCCCGGCAGCGGCGCCAAAAACTTGATGCGTGGTTTTGCAACCTTACAACAGGTTTTACCTCTCGAGGGATCTCAAGAGGCTTACAACCCCACCAGGCAGTGTACCTGACCGATGTAGTATAGTGTAGTGGTAAGTACGGGGGATTGATCGTTCTCCACAGGGAATAGTGTTCGTTAGGTATGAAAAATTACTCTAATAGGTCTAAGGGTGAGAGAAGATTCTTTTTATGTTTTTATATTTTTTTATGAAAGCAAGTAAAATCTCGGGTTTGAAAGAGTGGGCGGAATTAGTTGCTAGTCAACTAACCCAAGTTACTACAAATGCAAATAAAATAAAATAACAGAAAATGAAAAGGTTGGTGAAAACTTATGTGGAGGAAAATGTGTTTACTTAGATTTCCTTACTCCCTAATTATCTTTTACCGGTTGATTAGTGTGTATTAGTTGCGTGGATGACGGGTGTATTCCTTAATACCATTCGTGGGGTGGCGTACGTACTTCCCCAACTCTACAAGCTCCTACTTCACTCCTATGTCGAGCCGGCTAGGAAGCTCCTAACATGGGATCACTAGAATTCGCTTGTGCATTAAATACAACCATAAAAACCTTTAGTACGCATTGGTTCATGTTTCTTAAGACGTTCAAGCAAGTTACCGAATAGGAAGTTAGCCAGTTTTCTTAAGCCTAACATAGATGAACAATCATCCAATACAACTAACAACACACTAATAACCAATAATCAATAGCTAGGTTTCATTAGATCTAAGCAAACACAAGATAAATCTAGCCTAGCATGTTAAACAAAAGACAAGAACAAGATAGAATCAAACAACACATAGACATATTGAATGATTAATTGATAACTTATCTTCAATGTAACATGGAAGATCTCAAGGCAAAAAGCCTTGAAAAAGCTGCCAAATTCGTCCTAGGGTTTTCACACACAAAGTTCCCCAATAAGTTCCACAATAAGTTCCACGCTAATGACAAAAAATTGCAAAACTATATATAGACTTTCAGATCTGACGGCGTCACGTTATGGAGTGTGACGCCGTCACCTCGCCGCTTTTAGGGTTCCCGGATGACCTTCTTGACGCCGTCCCTCTTTAGCTCTCCAAAATCCGTTCTGGCCTATCAAGGCTTGACGCCGTCAGAATTAGGGGTGACGCCGTCCCTCTTTAAATTAAGCCGTGACGACCTTGATCATATTAAAGCGTGACGCCGTCAGAATTCCCATGCAAATTTCCCTGGCTTATCATGAGTAATTTTCACATCCACCTTTTCTTGCCAAGCCATGACGCCGTCTGGAGAGGATCCTGACGCCGTCAAAGGTAATTTCCAGCATGATTTTGAGACTTTGTCGTTTTCTTCACTTTTATGCTCCAAAAACGTCCAAAATGCCTCCTTTTCCAGATTTCTTATCAAAAGTACCTAAAATGACAAAAGGAACGATTTAGGGCAATATTTGATCAAATAAATATGATTTAGGGCTTAAATGACCCCTTAAAAGCGGTACACTTTTCGCTTCATCAGTGGCCAAACATGAAAGCCGATATTGCAACATACGTTGGCAAATGTCTTACATGCTCCAAAGTAAAAGCCGAACATCAAAAACAATCCGGTCCATTACAACAAACAGAGATTCCTATGTAGAAATGGGAACGAATTACAATGGACTTCATTACCAAGCTTCCAAAGACATCAAGCGGTTATGACTCCATCTGGGTCGTAGTTGATCGTCTCACAAAGTTCGCACACTTTTTACCAATTAAAGAGACATACAAAATGGATCAGTTAACCAGACTGTGCATTAAAGAAGTAGTCTCGAGACATGGTGTACCAATATCTATCATATCTGACTGAGACGGCAGATTCATCTTAAACTTCTTGTAGTCACTCCAAGACGCCTTTGGAACAAAACTAGACATGAGTACAGCGTATCACCCTCAGACCGATGGTCAGAGTGAATGAACCATTCAAACGCTGGAAGACATGCTTCAAGCTTGTATAATCAACTTTGGAAAAGGATGGGATACTCACCTGCCATTAGTCGAATTCCCCTACAACAACAGTTATCATGCAAGTATCAAGGCAACACCATTTGAGGCGCTTTACGGATGAAAGTGTCGTTCACCTGCCTGTTGGGCCGAAGTGGGAGATGTTCAACTCACTGGTCCAGAACTCATACGTAAAACAACGGAGAAGATTGTACAAATCAGAAATCGACTTCAAGCCGCAAGAGATAGACAGAAAAGTTATGCCGACACACGACGCAAACCCCTAGAATTCCAAGTCGGAGATAGGGTTATGCTAGAAGTATCGCCTTGGAAAGGCTTAATATGATTCGGTAAACGAGGAAAACTAAACCCAAGATACATCGGACCATTTAAAATCCTAGCCAGGGTTGGTCCAGTGGCGTACAGACTTGAGCTCCCATCAGAACTCAATAGTGTACACCCCACTTTTCATGTATCTAATCTAAAGAAATGCTTATCAGACGAATCACTCGTTATTCCACTCGATGAAATCCAACTCAATGACGATCTTCAATTCATCGAGGAACCAGTAGAAATCATGGACCGAGAGGTCAAACAACTCAAACAAAGCCGAATTCCAATTGTCAAGGTTCGTTGGAACTCACGACGTGGTCCAGAATACACATGGGAACGAGTGGACCAGATATGTCAGAAATACCCACACCTTTTTACCAACAATGCTTCTACACCCAACACAAATTGATCTCCGGGATGGTGCTCTCTTAAGGGGTGGAGACTGTCACAATTCGCATTTCAGGTTAATTTTTATTCCCAAAAATTTTACTATTCATTTTTACTATTCACTATCACTATTCATACCCAAAATTTTTATTTCATATTCTCGTAAGTTAAAATATTTTAATGATAATTTGAGAGTTTGACACTCGTCGGATCATTTCTGCAAAAATCACGAAACTGTGTCTGAGATTTACGTTTAGGTTTAAACGTCATTCTAGCATCCCGATATGTCCATAAAACATTGTAAACAATAGAAATATGAATTTCTCATATTTTACGACAATTCCAAAAGTTTTGGAATTTTAGGTTTTCCAGTTCAGCATTTTACGCGAATTACGCATTTCAGACCCGCGTTACCAGTTTTAACAGCGTTTAAGCAACCCGATGGAACTTACCACTCATTTTATATTTTATTATGGAGTATAATGATAAGTTAAATCATTCCTACAAGTTTCATATTTTTACGATACCCGGTTTTACGTTTCGTGACTTAACAACTTACAGTTAGCAATTACCGGGACAAAACTGACTCCGTAAATTCAAGATAATGCAAGAAACATATCAAGCTTCTCATGAAAGCCTCATGAAGCTTATCAAGGAAGGAACCAAGGGCATGTGTATTGATCTTAACCCTTGATCACTTAGGATGATACCATATGTTCATGCTTCTTATGTAAGCTTTCTTAAAGTCTTGCAACTAACCTCCTCAACTCACTATAAAAACCCCCCTCCTCCCTTGTTTTAGACGCCCCATACACAACACACAAACACCTTTCATTTGCTAGTTTACTTCAAGTATTATCAAAGAATACAAGTGCTATATCAATTCAAAAACTCTTGTTAAGTTTTTATTGATCCAAAGACCTAGTTCTTCTTTCCTTTTGGTGATCTTCCATCCACACAAGAAGAGTTCTATTGGAAGTCTTCAAGTGCTTTTCTAAGTAATCACAAGTTGTTGTCAAAGGATCAAAGAAGTTGGAAGCTAGAGATCCTAGTTCTTGTTCAATCAAAGTCCTATCCTTGTTCTTAAATTTCCTTTCCTTTGAAAGCCAAAAGTTGTAAGAAACCCTAACACACTTTCTTGCTCAACATCATTTTCATGCTTATTATGCTTAATTTATGCTATATATGGTCTTTGTGTTATGTTCATGATGTATAAAAACCCTTAAAACAAGTTAAGAACACTATATGTTAACCTATGTTAAGTAATAAAGGAAACTAGAGGCTTATATTAGGAAACATGACAAAAATGGTATAAACATGATATTAGACAATTATCTACTGTAATAAAGGACTTCGCAAGGAAAACATAGCAATTTGAATCATCGAAAACGAGTACACGAGTCAAAAGTTATGGCCAAAAAAAGTTAGCGAAACTAAAAACCCGAATCTGCCTAATTACATTATGATCAAAATCCGAATTTTTTTTGAGGCCTTCTGGTCTGTTTCATCAAAAAGTTAAAACACAAAAGTTGTCCGGAACGACGTTTTCGTTAAATAACAACAAATCTCGGACCCTGAAAACGCATAACGAATGTTAATTTTCTTCAAATTCTTAACAGCCCTTTATAAGTACCAAAATGATCATGTATTGGTCATGGCTAATTAAAACCAAGAGGCCTAATGGCCTTAAGCCGAGACCACAGCCACGGCTAAGCCCATGGCTGAGTCTCAAGACCATGGTAGCCACGACCAAAGCCACGGCAAGGCCACGGCTAAGACCTTAAGGCTTTCTAAGCCGAAAACATTAACTAATGTTTTAGTTATAACGAAACCAACCAATTTGGATCTACTCCATCGATAGACCATAAGATTTTGCTAGTAATATCACATCCGTACTAGACTTAATAAACTTATAAGGATAACAATCTTCATTCAAAATAAACTTTCCTAAGTTTATTCAACTTTCGGACATGTAACGTTTAAAGACCAAAAACATATATTTTCTATCGAATACTACAACACTAGGGAGCTTCATGTGAGGGGTTTCATTTGGGTAAACGGATCGACGAGTTGCTGGATTTACGAATTAAAGTGTCCTAGCTCCTCGAACGTTTACTACATGACCTCTGAATTATGATGGTCCGAACGGTAGTACGAGATATACACTAAGTAACTACATCATGAACAATATGCAAGACATATATATGAACGTCTTGTATTCTTAGAAATTATTCCAACCTAAGTCGCAACGTTCTATTGTAGGTTGCACTTAGAGGTTTCCCGGCTTATCCATCGAACTCATTAAGGCACTAAGACACCATCCAACTCACGGTGAGTTCATAGCCCCACTTTCTATTACTTAATTGTTTTACAAACCCTTGGGGGGAATACATGCTATTTTTAACCGAACACAATGCTTTGAAATTGTATGCTATCTGATTGTTTTATTATCACTAAGTACCATCCTTGCCAATCATAGGCCCCATATCATGAACCATTTAATCACTAGGAATAGTGAGCGCGAGTATTGTGAATAGGCCTATTGGGATTGACGAATCCCATTTGTATTGACCGGTTAGGCAAACAAACGCACTATATTTGAGACTTAGGTATGTCGGCAAAGTACCTATCGGGGCAACAAATCCACCGATTGATATTGGTACACGTTAACGTATTGGTTGCATGAGCTTAGTGAATAATAATAATAATATTAACCGTTTTGTTTTCCAACCATGAGTGTGAGATCGTAAATCACACTACCAACATATTGTGTTCAACTCCATAACAAACTCTATGAATATCACTCAACCTTTGTGTTGACAGTTTTAAGCATGTATTTCAGGTGCATAATGATCAAGGATGGCACAGAGGGGTGAAGACTCAATCAAGAAGGCTATAACTTATTTTATCGTTCAAAAAGACATCAAACGACTTTATATTGATGTATTTTGTAAACATGGAACCTTTCGGGACCTATCTTGTAAACTCTGATATATTATTTGAATGATAAATCCTTTTTAAAACGACTCAGTTAGAGATCATTTTCTATTATTATGACTATTGTGCCGTCGAGTAACACCCAGTTTGAATTCCGCTGCATAATTGAATTGGGGGTGTTACAGAAAAGAAGATAGTTCTATGAACTATGGATGGGATGATAACCATCCTATAAGTACTTACGAATGTGCGGGGGTGTCTATCTGTCCCGACACCCAAGGTTCAAAATATTGGACCTAAAACTGTGGATTGCATATTTTTGTGATATGCTCATTACAGTAGTGCTTATCATTCATTTGTATATGATTCAGAAAATCTGAATATATACAAAGATACGATAATGGAATCAAGAAAAACTTTCATTGTTTGAAACTATGTTTCCTTATTTATCTGAGAAAAATGGATGTTCATCTAGACTAGACGATACAGTTGTCCATGATGAGAGGCAACTAAATGACGATGTCCTTCATGATGAGAGACATTAAGATGATAATGTTGTTCGTGATAAGAGACAACACGGGATTGATTATGATCTCCATGATGTGAGACAAGATAAACCCAGAAGAATAGGTTGAACCTAGAAGAAGCGAATAGGCAAGAACCGAAAAATTGTTCAGACATGATTTTGTTTCTTTTATGGTAGAAAATAAACCTACTTCTTACAAAGAAATGGTAACTTCCTCAAGAGGGGCTCAATGGAAAGAAGCCATCAAATGTGAAATAGATTCTATTTTACAAAAATGATATATCATAGCTCGTGGATTTACCTCCTGGTGGTACACCACTAGGCTACAAATGGTTTATACTTAACAACTACAAAAGGTTGTCGATAAAACCATTGATAAGTATAAAGCAAGTTTGGTAATTAAAGATTTTAGACAACGAGAAGGTCTAGCTTACTTTGATACATATTCGTCAGTTACACGAATAACCTCTATTAGGATGGTACTTGCTATTGCTGTTTTAAGAAATTTGGAAGTTTACCAAAATGTATGTGAGGATGGCTTTTCTAAACAGGGATTTAGAAGAAGAGATCTACATGAACCAACCTGAGGGTTTCATGGCTCCTAGAAAAGAGAGCAAAGTTTGTAGGCTTGTTAAGTCACTATACGGCTTAGAAAAAGCTCCCAAACAATGACATCCAAATTTCCTACCACGTCATGTCAGAACGTGGAATCAAAATAATGGATGTATATGGGAAAAAAATAGATCTCTGGTATATATGTAATTGTGTGTTTATACATAGATGGTATACTTATTACTCGAAGTGATAACAAGATGAACAAATCCACTAATGAAATGTTGGAGTCAAGATTTGACATGAACTACATTGTTTGTTCGATATGGTTCTTGGAACTAAGATCATATGAAACCAGATGGATTTGTTTTGAAGTTAAAAACACTATAAGGACAATATTCTTGAGAGGTTCAATGTGGGGGATTCCGACCTAGCTAGAACTCCAATGAAATCTTTAGAAATCTATTTAAATAGAGGTAGAGGTGTTGCCTATTTTGAATACTCAAAGAATATTGGGCGTTTTATGTGTCTATAACTTGTGTGAGACCTGATCTATAAATTATGATCAGGTTTAGTAAATATACCTGATGGTCCCTATTATTATTTCAACACAAGATACTAACTACTAATACCATGTTAACTACTATAACTATAATACGTATGAAAGTATAACGAGAGATCTAATGAGAATAAGAGAATAAAGAAGAAGAGACGGATGATTTCATTACACTCTAAAGACTAGCAAAGCTTCTGCATACAATGTGAATAATACCAACGAGTAAAATGAGCATACAAGTACCCTATTTATAGAGTTAGATTAGGGCAACATTTGCTTGTAATGCTTCTAGAAGGAATTAAGTAAAATAGCCGGCCCATGGGCTCCTAATGAGCCATGGGCTATTACAAACTTAGAACCCATAATTTGCAACCTAATTTCGATAATGAACAAGACTTGAATATTTGTGAAACGTGTTCCCAACAATATCCCCCTAAGTATTGGTCATCTTGGTTGCTCGACGTCATCTTTGCTTCATTAGGTTTTGACGTCTTCATAATCTTTGTTCTTCGTTCTTGTTGTGACATGATATGGTAATTTCTCGATCTGCCTTTCTCCAATAGTGTCTTTACGTCTTTTCCACCATGCTCATATGTTCTTTGACTTTTGTTCTTCATATATCACGTAGTTCTCTCTTCATAAGCTTGATCTTTGACTTGTGAAAGGTTAACGTACTTGATCTTTGACTTTTCTTTAATTCCTTTGAACTTTTGCTATTCCTTAGTCTTTGTGAGAACTTTGCTTCAGCATATGAGCATGATGGAAATATGGTGGAACTCCAGGTATTCATGATTTGTTGCAGGTAAACAGTTAGCAATAAATCATCTGGCACTTACAGATTTGGACTTCGAGATTGTCAACAGCATAGTGTGAAGACTTTCTCTAATCCTAATCCAGGCCGTTCTGAATCGGATACCCCCGAAAGGGCTTACACAGACACACCGAAGTGCACCTACGATTCAGTGAGTCGCTGGAGATCACCCCACGACTGTAGACCGTATTGGAGCTAGCACTAAGCGTAATCCACACGGGATTACCGAAGTGACCTGCTGTCAGGGCTGTTTGATGTTGACCCTGGCAGGATTTCCATTCAATCACTGATAATCACAATTTGTGAATTCTCTCATGAATGTTCTCGGCAGATTGCTAAGATCTGCGAAGGACACTCTTATAATTTACAACTGGTGTTCCTTTTGTTGAACAACCAGTGTATGCTAAGTGTACCTAAGAGATCTTTTGTTGTATCTCTTGGCTCTAGACTCGATTTAGTGCACATTTGTTTGGTCTTCGGAGGCATGGAGCAGAGTGCCTCCTTTTCAATATCAACACATCTCGTAGTAAGAGGTCGATAGATGATGAAGGGTTCTCCGTGTGAAATGAAACAAGTGTCTTTTGAGAGACACCTGAGTGGCTAGAAGGTTTAGTGCATTGCGTCATTGGGTCCATGACGGCTTTAATCTTCAATACTAGTGTCACCGTAGTAACAACCAGTAGCATATGAATTGAACCCGGTGTCTGCCCTAAGGTTGAACAAATGGAGGGCTATTTCTTTTCACCCTTTTCTTTACTTTTCTTTTTCATTCTTCAACCCCTTCCTTCTCCTTTCATTTCATTTCTCCTTTTTTTTCAATCATACCTAGGACTTTTCTAGTACTAAACTATTGGTATTATCCTTGGGTAGATCCCTCCGGCTCTGGCGGATCATAGGATGATTTTCCCTAACCTTAGTCACCTTATAACTCCATGACTATCCTATTGATGCCATAAACCAAACTTTTTGAAAATCTCTCAAAGTGTTTATGATTATGAAAACATATTTTGTTAACACTTTGAGAGTTTTGTGATTTTCAGAAACACTCCCCCTTAACATGTGCTCATAAGTATTTAATGTAAATTTGCACATGTCAGGTAGAGTTAGCACTTTTTGAATTGATTAATTTTCAATGAACATGATCGTCGCGAGACACGTTTACATCACTAGTAAAACTAGCTTGAAATTATTACCCGTCTAGATCATATTCAAGGAAAATCACTCGAAATCGGTACATTCTACTCAGACACATCCTTCGCGAGAGACGTTTACATCACCAGATAAACCGGCTTGAAATTATTACCCGTCCTGAACATGTATTTTTGACTACTGACTTTTACTATCGTCAATTCGAGGGTTAATTCTGAGTCGAGCTCTTGTGAGATATCAACTTTAGAATTACCATATTTTAATCATATCCTTATTCTCCCCCTCAAAATAGCATACTTATAATGTTTTTGATAAACGTTTGATAAAAATATGCCTTTTAAGTTTTGTGGGAAGAATTGTCAAGAACTTCTGTTTGTGAAACAAAGATTATTTTTCAAATACTCCCCCTTAACGAGGGAATACTTGTCCTTATGAGCAGAATTTTTGAAAACTTAGAAAAATTCTAGTTTAATTCTACTCATAAGTATGAAGCTTTCGCTCCTTTGATCAGGATTGAGGCACTGAAGCGTACCTCAGGGTCCTTTCTTTACAGGAACGGGTTGTGCACTGTTATGTGTGCACAAGCCATCGTTTAACAATCATATATGCAAGAATAATGAATTATAAGAATAAACCAAACTCTTACATCATCCTCCCCTTCCGAAAGAGGTGTAGACTGGATCTGGTCTTTGGAAATTTCTGACAGGGAAGGATGGACGTCCGCCAATATAGCTTTCGAGCCTCCTTATCTGGTCTCTTCGGAACAATCTTTTTTCAACCTTTATTACAAACTGTCGGATCTGTCTCAACTGATCATTCATCCATCTCTTCGACTTCTATAACTGTTGATCACGAACCCGAATGACTAACCCATTACGAACCTTCTTGAACGTGTGGTCACAGAACTTGTAAATCTCTTTAAACGCCATGAAGTAGTTAATCGTTATATCGCTTTTATAAACGAATCCAAAGGTTGGCTGCTTCTTGAAGGTGTATTGAGCTTCATTGTTGATATCCTAAAGTTTTAGCATTGGTGCAGTTATGTTCAACTTCTTTTGATAGCTCTCGACCCCTAGCTGAAGATCTTCTACCCGTCCTTTTATGATCTTCCTTCTGATGAAATGAAGAATAGAAGTGCTGAATGCGTATTGAAGATCTTGTGTGAGATGTTGCAGTCTCTCTTGAACTTTAATCAGATACATGTCTTCAAGATCGTTAAGACTTAAGTCTAGGAAATCCGCTTCAGAGAACGTGTAGATCTATTGGTCATGCCTTCTCAGTTTGATCTTGGATAAGAAGGTGTAATCATACTTCTTCTCCCCCTTTACATTTACCACAACGACAATCCTGAGGTCACTTCTCACTAAATCCGGAGACTTCTTGGTTAATTTACTTTTATACCACGTCTTCCTTTTCTCGAACCAGTGATAGATGCCTAGCTCTGCATCTTGGTCATAATGCAATTTCTCGGGAACGAAGAGATGAGTTGCTGTTTCCTCAATGGTAGGGTTTGCGTAGTTTGCTGCTGGTATCAAAGTGATAGAAGTTGCGTATTTGGGTTTACATTCAGCTCCATGCATGAGTAAATCCTGGTCGTTGTTGAAGAAGAATTGATAAGGGATGTATGGTTGACTTGAGACTCGTATTACCGGCAGTGGCTTCGTCCAGTCTGTAATGTATGGTTGGTTGGTTCTTGAGGTGCTTCCAGCCAATATCACATCTGGGTTAGTCCAGCTGAACTCGCTAGACATTGCACGGGCAATGTTTTCGAGATGATACTCGAGCTCAACTACACTAGAGGAGTTGTCTTTTAGAAGATTGAAGGCATCATTTTTGATCCAACGAAGTTCTCTCTTAGTCATCTTCTTGACTTTTTGAGTACGTTTGAGTTGTTGAGTGAACTCAAATGTAATGTCTTACATCTTAGAGTCTTCGTCTGTTTGTGTTTGAGCACTTGCCAACTGGTCAAACCATTCATTTCCTTGTGTGTTATCATCATCTAGCCATGAGACTACGTTTGATCTTTTTGAATATTTCCTGCTTGTTGTAGCCCTGGTCTTTGGCGGTGAATAAGGTTGATCAGTTTCTTGCTGAAATTCCATTTCCTCCGTAGCAAAGTGCTCAAAATGATGCCCTGTTTCTTTAGGACCATATTCTGAAGCCTTTGGTGTTTGAGATGCTGTTGTAGTTGATGGTCCGATAGGTTCTTTGAACTGTGGTCCAGATCCGCCTTCACCCTTGTGTTTCTTGGATTGGGTGTCAGGGTCTTGGTCTTCATCGTCTCATGGACGTTTTCCTTTATCAGACGCAACCTTGCAAGATTCCAGACTAGCATTAATGGCCTCACAGAGAGCTATTTCTTCTTTTATAGGTGAGACGATTGCTGTGAGTTTGGTGAGGAGTGCTAGTTGGAGTTCTTCGGTTGTATAATCCAGAAGCTGCTTTGGTTGGGTTGTTGAGTCATGAGGAATTGATGCTGTAATGTTCTTAACTTTTTCTGTGAGGCTGGTGTCGACATACTCTTCAATATTTGTCATAAGATTGGGCATATATTTCTTGACATATAACTTTGTGTTGGCCTTAGCTTCCTTGAGCAGTCGTTCTTTAACGTCATCATCAAGGAATTCGTCCATGCGATTCTTGGTTTCCTGCAACTGTTCCACTTGTTCAGACAGGTCTTTGACCATACTTGTCAACTCATTTACTTGGTCACTTAGCTGGCTGTTTTTCTTTTCTCGTGCCAGCTTCGCTGCCTTTTTCAACTTTTTAGCTGTAGGAGAGATGACTTCAACCCGTGTCAGCCTAACGATCTTCTTAGTTTTCTTGCCTTTGATGATTGTTTTCAGTGTTTCTTCAGTTGTTGCTATTCTTTTGACTGGTGATGGTTAGGGTGGTGGTGAGGGATGTAACGATGATTCAGGAGGAGTTGGAGCCTTTGGTGGTGAGGCAGGAGGTGTTGGAGCCTTAGGCTGTGATTCATGCTGAGGCTCATGAGTAGTGAGTGTTAGACGAGGTGGAGTGATGGGGGGTGTTGAAATGTATTGATCTGCTTCTCTTTCTGCCTCTTCTTTCTCCTTCTTCATTCTTTCTACTTCCTTCCTCCTTTCTTCATCCGCCTTATATTCAGCTTCAAGTTTGTTTGCAGCTTCTGTGGTTTCCTCCTCAATAGGCTGATCATCATCTTCAGATTCAGTCCAGAAATTATTTACGTTCTCATCCTCATATTGTTCCATATGACCTTCATCCTCATCATTCATCTTGTCATCCTTAATTTCCTCATCTGTCATCTTTTCTTTGTCCTTGCCGGGTTGATTAACCGGACATGGTGGTGGAGGGATGTCTTCAGCATGTGACTCAGGCCTATCGGGTTGATTAACCGAGTCGGGCTGAGGTGTAGTTTCTGTAGCAACTCCAGACCCTCCGGGTTGATTAACCGGATCAGGGCGGGTTGGAGTTACTTCTTTAACTGTTCCAGATCCTCCAGCTCCCTTTTGTTGTTCAATTTTCCTTAGTTCTTCAACCCTTAACTCTGCTCTTCTGGCTTCATCAACTTTGAGAGACTTTTTGCTTTCTTTTATTGCTGCAAGAGTATCTAACTATTCTTTCATGTAAATGGTTTCTTCTTCTTCAGATTCGGTTTCAGAGTCAGATTATTCTTCAGCAACAATCCCACCTTCTTCTTGTTCTGTCTTAGGAATATTAACTTTAACTCTTCTTTTGATGACTTTAGGTGCAGAAGGTTTGATTTGCTTGGACGCACTGGATGCCCTCCCAGTTTTGCTTCTTCCTTTAGAACGAGTCTTAGAAGATCCCGTTTCTTCACCAAGCTTGGCAAAACCAACTTGACCTTTATTGAAAGCACTATCATAATCTTTGAAAGCTTGAGTCCTTTTAAGTGATTCTATTAACAGTGGTTCTGGTAGTCTTGACCCTTGCTTGTGTGAACTTCCTTTGGGAATGTAGATTAAACTGATAGTTTTGTGTATCTTAAACAAGTGCATTTCTCGGTCTTTGGGACGTGGAGAAATATCGTTGTTCTCGTCTAGCAGAAGACTGATGAGCAGTTTGGTGTATTGAACATATGGAATTTTGGCAGATGGTTTCTGATGACGACTTTGGATCTGAAAAACAATGTCTTCCCAGACGAGTTGTGCATAATCAATCTGTTTCTGATTGACTACTCCCTAGAAGATTTGAAGGTGTGACATTCGTGGGTGCTCATGACCACTGTCCCTCCATAAGACTGAATGAACCAAATTGTAGTATATAGTTCTCCAAGGTTGTGGGATGTATTTGGCGTTGACCTTTGAAATCTTTGTCAGTGGTGTATCTGGTTGAACATCGTATCCAATCTCTATGAGGAATTTGAGGACTTCATCTTCGGTTGGTGTAGGCCAATATTTGTTAGCAGGTTCTGGTGGTTCTGGAAGGTCCAAAGCTTTGCGGAGGTGTTTTGGAGTGACTTTTACTTTCTTTCGATCCAGTGTGCAAGTGAAGTATCTTTCATCATCGTCCAACTTTATAGTACTCCACATTTGATGAATATACAACTCTTGAATACTGTCTGATCTATCCAGCAAGCTTCTGCACTTGTGTCTCTTGAGTACTTCAATTGCAATCTGACAGCTTGGTTCTGCACACTTTATCTTTTCAAAGTCTACCCTCGCGTTGTTGTTACCAAATTCTGCCTTATAGCCATGTGAGAAAATTTCTTCCTTTGTGAGTATTGGAAGTGATTGTTGTGGTGGTGCAGCCATTTTGAGATAACTAAAACATCATTCAGACACAGATTTGCAGGATACATGAAAGTTAGCATTAGTTAAACTTCTTGTTTCACATGTGATCCTTTAATTGCTTAGCATGATTTTACAAGTTTAAACCTGGCAAATTGTTTTCATGTGAAATGGCAATTTCTATATACATGACAATTTCTATAGAATCTGACAATTCCTATACAATTGGACAATTCCTATACAATTGGACAATTGCGATAGAAATTGACAATTGCGTTAGAAATTGATAATTGCGATAGAAATTGACAATTGCGATAGAAATTGACAATTGCGATAGAAATTGACATTTGCGATAGCAATTGAAAATTGCGATAGAAATTGACATTTGCAATAGAAATTGACATTTGCGATAGAAAGTGACAATTTCGATAACAAATGACTATTTCGATAGAAAATGACAATTTCGATAGAAATGACAATTTCGATAGAAATGACAATTTCGATAATTTCTTATACAAGAATTTTCGATAACACAGTAGACGTAATGTTCATCAGATTCTTGTAATTTATCAAAACTTGTTATTATGTTCGCACACTTTGTTCCAATAGCATCCTATGATGTTACTAAGTCATTTGTTCAAGTTTTAACAACTTTTAACCATAGAAACTCAAAATTCAACTTGAACGTGTTCTTCTTAAACCCTAGATGGCTAATTCATAACCATGGTGTTTCTGGGTTCAATTCAAAGGTATAATAATTCAATTCAAAGCATAAGAACAACATATCAATGGTTTAATTACACTACAACACACACAATCACTTTTCCCCAAATTCTACGCTTAAACCCTAAAAACTAGAACATGCAACAATCTTGTTTCTGGGTTCAATTAATCACATGCATTATGTTAAGGGACTCATTCCGAAAATAACCCATCAAACAATTACAACGTTAACACTCAGAATCAAAAATAACGATTATGCATAAACCCTAGATCTTAAACACACGATTTTGCAAAAATGAACCGTTAGATCATTAAATCCTTCAAAACCGTTGCTTATAATCATATATTAAACATTTATTCACTCACAATATCGAAGAATCTTGAACGGATATGCAGATTTGATTTTAGCCATTGATGCGAGTGGTTGTAAATATTGAATGCGGTTGTGTAAGAATTAAATGACTGTAGCAGAGGCGCAGTAATTGTCCTTTTGTTTAACTCTTTATTCAACTTTGCCATTTTCACACATTTAGTCCCTAAACGTTGTTGTTATTCATTTTAAGTTCCTAACTCACAACTCTAAGTTTTTAGACTTAGCATATTTGGCACTAACAACTTTACAACACTTAGATGATTTTTCCACCATTCTTTTTGAAGCAACAACTTTGAAGAAATTATGCAAGTACAATTTAAAAAAAAATTAAAATTTTAATTTCTGTCTCCCCCTCAACACTTGTTCAAAAATAATTGTTAACGTGTTGAAATGAACAAAAGTGTTGAAGAAGATTTTATACTTGCATTTTTTTATTTTATTTTATTTTATTTTTTGCTAGAGAAGTTTAAATTGAAAATCTTTTTGAGTTTTTATCAAAAATATTTACAAAGATAGTTTTGATGTTTGACTCGGTTTAATTATTTTTAAGAAAATTTTCTAAGTCATCTGGAGTCAAACATCACATACCAATCTGATGAACTAATTCCACAAATCTTGCATGAGGCAAGGCATTGGTGAATAAGTCCGCCAGTTGGTATTCTGTACAAACGAAATATAATTCAATAGTACCCATTTCCACGTGCTCTTTGATAAAGTGATACCGGAGAGCAATATGATTCGATTTTGAATGTTGAACCGTGTTGCATGAAATAGCGATGGCACTCTTGGAGTCGCAGTACATCGGAATCTTGTTAAACACGTATCCATAGTTCATCAGCTGAGATCGCATCCATATGACTTGAGCACATCATGCAGACATGGCAATGCATTCTGATACGGTAGACGACAATGACGTACAGTCCTGCTTCTTTGACTTCCAAGAGACAAGCTTGTCACCCAAAAATTGTACTCCCCCAGACGTACTTTTCCTCGTGTCTAAGCATCCTGCATGGTCAGCGTCTGAAAAAGCAACAAGTTCAAAACTAGAATCCTTCGGATACCAGATCCCCAATGAATGGTTCCCTTTATCTATCGAAGGATCCTCTTAACAGCAGACAGATGACGTTCAGTTGGTCTTGACTGATAACGGGAGCATAAATACGTGGCAAATACAACATCCGTCCGGCTAGCGGTGAGATACATGAGGGACCCAATCATACTACAGTATTTGGTAGGATCAATGGGTGTCCCATGTATATCAACATCTAGCTTTGGGGATGAGGACGACATAGGGGTATTATAGGTGTCACAGCTGGTCATGCCATGTTTTTTCAAAATCTCTAGAGCATATTTGGACTGAATTAAGAAAATACCACAGGGTAATTGATGAACTTGCAGTCCTAAGAAGAACTTGAGTTCACCCATCATAGACATCTCAAAGTTTTGTTTCATTAGTCTTGCAAAAGCGTTTGAATATTTTTTATGAGTTGAACCAAAAATGATGTCATCTACATAAATTTGAACAATGAGAATATCCTCCCCATGTTTTTGTATAAACAAAGTCGGGTCAACTGATCCTTTAGAAAAGTGATTGGCTAGTAAGAATGCAGATAATTTGTCGTACCATGCCCTCGGGGCTTGCTTAAGGCCATAGAGGGCTTTCTTGAGCCTGTAGACGTGGTTCGGATGCTCTTGATCGATGAAGCCCTCTGGTTGTGTAACCTACACCTCTTCCCGGAGTTGTCCATTGAGAAATGCCGTTTTCACATCCATTTGATAAACTGTGATATTCTTGTGAGCAGCGTATGCCAGGAACATTCGAACGGCCTCAAGACGCGCCACTAGTGCAAAAGATTCCTCGAAGTCTATTCCTTCCTCTTGACTGAATCCTTTAGCCACCAACCGGGACTTGTTACGAATAACCGTACCATCCACATCTAACTTATTTTCCAGATCCACTTCAGCCCGACGACGTAAACCCCATCTGGTCTTTCTACCAATTCCCAAACTTCCAACCTCTTGAATTGATCCAATTCCTCTTGCATAGACTCAATCCAATTGTCGTAGGTAAGGGCTTCTTTAATGTTTTTGGGTTCGGACTGACAAACGGTGAGAGCATAAATGCAAGTTTCATCGTCTATATGGAGTCGTTGTCTTGTCATGACTGGGTTTTCTGGGTTTCCAATTACATTCACAAGGGGGTGATCCTTTGTCCATTTCTGTGTTGATGGGTAGTGTTGATAAGTATGGTGCAGATTTGACGGTTTTAAATTGCTTGTGGACGATTCTCCGATGTCTGAAATGGTGGGAGCTGGAGCAAATGGATTGAAGAACGCATTTCCGTCATAATCTGCTGGTGTGGGTACTTCAGAAGAATGTAGAGGGGGACCTTCAGCTGCAGGCGCAGAAGTAGAAGCTGTTTGATCTACAGATGATGATGTTTTTGGTTGAGGTGCATCTTCAGCAACTGTTGTGGTTGTAGTTACTAGTGTATCAGGTTCTTGATTATTGACGAGTGGTTGTGCAGCGGAACTTGTGGATACATCAAAAGCACAACTAACAATAGTATCATCAAACAGTGGAGCAAACAAGTCTTCTAGGTCTTTGCGGTTTAGAGAGAAGGGTGCAGCTGAAGGATCAAGGAAGTTGAGACGGTTGGATTCGGGTCCTAAGCTATTTTACTCAGAAGTCATTTCGGTGAGTTCATCGAAATTAGCATGTATAGTCTCCTGAATCTCTCGGGTTCGACGGCTCCAGATTCTGAATCCTATGGAATTTTCACAATATCCGAGAAAAATCCCTATGTCCGCTTTAGCTTTTAATTTTCCAAGGTCATCACGATCATTCATTGGATAACAGAGAGCTCCAAAGACATGAAAGTAATTAATGTTTGGTTTTCTGCAGTGAAGAATTTCATATGGTGTTTTGATGTGCCTTTTGGTGATCATACATCTGTTTTGGGTGTAGTAGGCGGTTGAAACGGCTTCTGCCAAGAGATAATCTGGTAGTTGAGCATTGATCAACATCATTCTTGCGGCTTCCACTAAAGTTCGGTTTCATCTTTCGACCACGTCGTTCTGTTCGGCGCTGCGTGCAATGGATGTTTGATATTCAATACCCACTTTCTCATAATACTCCCTAAGAGTTTGATTCTTAAATTCTGTTCCATTGTCTGTTCTAATTTTACGGACGGTGTTGCGGAGCTGAACTTGAATCTTTGTGAGAAAGGTGATGATCATCGGAGGAGCTTGATCTTTGCTGCGAAGAAAATATACCCATGTCCATCTCGAGAAGTCATCAACTACTACCAAAATATACCTCTTTCCATTGATAGTTTGAACACGCATAGGGCCACAATGATCCATATGAAGAAGTTGAAGAACGTGATCAGTACTGTGCTCGGGTTTAGGAGGAAAGTGAGCACGAATACTTTTCCCTTGTTCACAAGCAGGAAAAAGGTGATCTTTGGCGTATCTGAATCTTGGAAGACCATCGACCAACTTTTTACGAGCGAGCTCGGTCATTGTTTTAAAATTCAGGTGAGACATTCGTTTGTGCCATAGCCATGCTTTGGTGGAATGTGCCTTAGATAGTAGACAAATCGGTGAAGAAGCTGTCATGTCGGAGAAGGAAATAGTATAAAGACTGGTTCCGCGTTTTCCTTTCATCAGGTCGTTCCCCTGTAGATCTCGAACAAAACATGTTTTCTCCCGAAAAGCCACTTCTAAATCACCATCGCAGAACTGCCCGACAGAGAAAAGATTATGACCAAGGCCCTCGACATAGTAGACACGGCTAATTTCGATATTCCCGTTGACATAATCACCATATCCCATGATAGCCGTGAAATGATCATTCCCGAACCTGACAGTGCCTATGAACTTCGTGACGAAGTTAACTAGAAGCTTTAAGTTGCCTGTCATGTGTTGGGAACACCCGCTATCAACAATCCATAGCATAATTTGAATAACCTGCATCACAAGAAGAGGACACAGATGGAAGTTTGGAACCGGTAGATCCCGTTGGGTTAGTAATACAGGTGTTAAGCATCTTTGGTACCCAAGTAAAACTAGGTTTATATTGTAACCAATGCTGCCATGTCCAACTAGTTTGTGCTTTCTTCCTAGTGAATGCGCTTGGTGAATGGATTGTCCTAGGGGCAACTATGGTCTTGTCAACGGTGGTCTTAGAAACTACTTTTGGCGGTTTTCCTAAAAAGGACTTTGCAGCGGTAGTGAGCCTAGAGGAAATACCAGTAGTACGTTTCTGTTTGCGAGATAAAAGGGTTCTAGCAACACAATTCTGATGATTTCCAGACAATATACTTTTATGACAAAATACACAACAAGCATCCACAATAACATCATTAGAAACATTCATAACATTCGTTACATTATTTTCAGAATTACACTTTGACAAGTTGGATTCTACGTTTGACATAACATGCGTCTTATTCGACTTCGTATTGAAAACTTCTACTCCTTCAGCTTTAGGTAATCCACTCTTAGGTTTCCAGACTCTAAACTTCTTGTTGGACTTTTTGGTCTTTGGTCTGCTAACTTGAAGAGGGGTGCCTAATCCTGTAGAAGTTGAAGCTTGCATATTAGAGGTCTGTGGAGATGCTATCTTTTTTGTTTCATCTATTTTGTACATTCATGGGGCAATCACATTTGTATTTACATATTTCCCTTTTTCAAGTACCTTTATTTTTGCTTTCAAATCAATGATGATGAGTTTCTGTTCTTGAATCTTTGACTCTAACTCTCTGTTTAACCGAACAGTGTCATTTCTGTTTTCACAAACTCGATCAATGTCTTTTTCATATTCAAAAATTTGTTGTTTTAAAATAGCATTTTCTTTTTCAAATTGACTGGTAGAAGCATGACTGTTTTGGAAAGACACTGATTCCTTTTGGCTTTGTAGTGTTAACTCAAAGTTAATACTCTGAGCCTGACACCATTTCAACCTTTGGTTAAGTTTGAAAATTTCTTTCGCACATTTGGTTTCTACATCATCATTGATTTGTCGAATTCTCTCATTTTCTTTTCTCAGATTATCAATCCCAAGTCTCATTGTCTCAATTTCAACACAGTGATCATCAACAAGCAATTCATTCCATGAAAAATAGATAGAATTCATAATAACGGATATCACATCAGAACTTAGAACATTCGTTAAGAGTAGATCTGAATCTTTTTCCAAAGCTTTCTTTTGACATTTTTGTTTTGCAATTTTGTTATCTTTTGCTTTGAAAATGCTCATCATTGATGCAACTTCTGATTGAAGTTCCTGTTCCCACTGTGTCGCACAAAGTCGCAGGTGTTTGACATGTGGCAAGAATTGTTTTTGAAAAACTTCTCTCTTTTCTTTCTCATAAAGAGAGAGAAAAGTGGAGATTTTGATTTCAGAAATTATTTCAATTGCGTCTTCCAAAAGTTTGATGTCATCCATAAGTGTATTAAAATATTTAAGAATGCGACATTCTTTTGGCATTTGTGCATTGACACCTGGATTAGGTAGAGGACCATTGACTTGTGCTACAGTGGATACTGGACCAACTTCAGATGAAGCATTTATTTCGGTTAAAGACCACGTTTGATTAGATCTATCTTTTTGAGGTACAAAAGTTTCACTAATATGAGGTGCTTTCGAATAATTGTATAGTTTGTTATAATGTATACAACTCAACTTAGATCGACTCTCATCCTCGTGTTCCAGTTCCTCTTCAGTATTATACGCAACCACACGTGTGAAAGTATCATCCATCAATAATTCGGCACTGTAC